>JAZDUH010000289.1:8515000-8607500 GCA_036419115.1 Scarus forsteni
TGCACGTGTTACAACAGCGTGGCTTCGTAGTAAAAGAGTGCGGGTACTAGACTGGCCTGCCTGTAGTCCAGACCTGTCCCCCATTGAAAATGTGTGGCACATTATGAAGCGTAAAGTACAACGGAGATCCCGGACTGTTGAACATCTTAAGCTGTACATCAAGCAAGAATGGGAAAGAATTCCACCTGAAAAGCTTCAAAAATTGGTCTCCTCAGTTCCCAAACGTTTACTGAGTGTTGTTAAAAGGAAAGGCGATGTAACACAGTGGTAAGAATGTCCCTGTGCTAACTTTTTTGCAGTGTGTTGCTGCCATTAAATTCTAAGTCGATGATTATTTGCCAAAGAAAATAAAGTTTCTCAGCTCGAACATTAAATATCTTGTCTTTGCTGTGTATTCAATTGAATATAAGTTGAAGAGGATTTGCAAATCATTGTATTCTGTTTTTATTTACGGTTTACACAACGTGCCAACTTCACTCGTTTTGGGTTTTGTATTATGATGTTCACTGAGTAACCAGACTGACAAATCTTCTCACATGTGGCTGGTTGTGGTCGTTGACTTCTAACCCAGGACTTCTGCTCAAACGTTCTCCTTCTTGTCTCCTCTTCGTTCTTCAGGAAGATGCTGGAGGAGGCCCCACTGATGACTAAGTCCCTGAGAGAAGCACAGATGAGGGAGAAGATGGAGAGATATCCAAAAGTGAGCATAACATAACAAATCTGCATACTTCTATGAAATATCAAGACTCTGAATGACTCACTGCCACACTTTGTCTCCAGGTGGTCCTGAGGGTCCAGTTTCCAGACAGACATGTTCTACAAGGCTTCTTCAGGCCCCTAGAGACAGGTGTGTGTGTTCGTGTGTGTGTGCAGGGAGGAGAGTGTTCATTTCAGCTGGCTAGCCACAGGTATGGCTGCAATGTTAAAGCTTTTTTGCGGCTCCCTCACCACATTTATGAGAGCAGCCGCAGCAGAGTGACAGAGAGACAGAAAGAATGAGGCAGGTCTGTAATTCCAGGGATTTAATTCACCTCAGGCTCAGCAGCAACACGGCATCAGCAAGCCGAGTAATCTGAGGGAATTTCCATCCGAAACTGAGATAACCCCACATAGAGATGGGCCTGTGTGTGTTTGTTTGTGCTGATGTTGTTTTTCTGTGTGTTTGTGCAGTTGGTGCTGTGAGGCAGTTTGTGAGGAGCCATTTGGAGGATCCCCAGCTCAGTTTCTACCTGTGTAAGTACAAAAATCAACCTGGTGGCTCATTTTGATTATTTGATATTCATATAACACAGTACTGTCACGGGATAGGATTTTTGTCTCACGATTATCATAGACAAAATAGATAAAGTTAAAAATATTATCCCAGCATTTAGTGATTTTAAAAAAAAATTAGGGCTGTCACTTTAGTGCATTAATTAGATTAATTAATTACAACGCAAATTAATGGGCTATAAAAGTTAATCACAGGATTAAATATAGCACATGAACATTTTAATACTGTCCAGCTGAAGGACCCGTACATGGCAGTGGCACGTCACTGCACACATGCGTCTCTAGTCAATCCAAACAAAGCCCAGGTGACAACAGGAACGGCCTATTTGAGACTCTGTTTATTTTATTTTTGAATTAATTTATCTATATTTGTACTACATTCTTTAATAATGCATCAGGCCTAATTGGTTTGCTGGATGTCCTCCACCTTTTTCTTATTTTGAATTTGATTTATGAAACACACTTAAAGTGTAATTTGAGTTGCCTGATTGAGCTTAGAATTTTCTGGACAAGTTGCCCTGACTTTGGTTTTATTTAGTCACCAATAAAAGTGTAGATTTACAATCTTCTCTTTTTAGTGTATTCATTTGATTAGTCATCCGCTACAATTTTGTGATGTCCTAGAATTCACATTCTGTATTTGGGTACTTTAAGCAGATATGCAATTAATTAGATTAATTAATTACAAATCCTGTAATTAATTAGATTAATTTTTTTAATCGCCTGACAGCACTAAATAAATTATATACTTTTTTGTCTCCACTCTGGCCTAGGGATGGGAATCAAAAAACAATTCCAGTTGATTACGTTACAGCTCCATTAAAGAATCTATATCATGGTTCTTTTTGCTAATCAATTCCCTCATCAATTCCTTCCACTGACAGAGTTCAGAAGCGTCAGAATTGTGGCTTAAGTTTTTAAAACAGGCGCCTACTGCACAAACTTAAAGCAGCACTACGGAAGATTCTCACTTGACCGGAACGAGAACACAACTACCCATGAGCGCTAGCGCGTGCATACTGCCGTAAAGGTACAGATCTGCCGGTCGCGTGCATTTGTTTTGAAGGCAAATCACAGAAGCCAGGACTTCGCTCAAAAGTGTTCTTCTGTCTTCAGCGGCTGTTTGCGGGATGGATAGCGACGAGGTGATTTATTTATTTTTGACTAAATGACACTGTTAAAAATCTCTAAGTTCAACTTGGTTTTATTAGCGTGAAGTCGCCCCCGCCCTGTTGAAGCGATAAGGTGAATAAAAGTAAAGACAACCACGAGCTGGCGATATCACACACTTGAAATAGGTCTAAACAAAACTACACACTGGTACGTTCTCTCGAATACTGTAAACGGATGGTAAACAATCAACAAGTATTTACAAGTCTAGCAATAACAGGGCCAAGTCGGCATCGGTCGGACATCCCTCCTCGTCTTTTATTTCACGCCAGTGAGTGTGAAATAAACCAAACCGATGTTTATTCTGGTCCGAGCATTCAGCTTGTTTTTCTCTTGCTTTCTTTGTTCGGTATCCTCAAAATAAACTTTTCTTTATCTTGCGTTCTTTGCTGCCTCTGCCATGACTACAGCTCTGCGTTTGGCTTTCGCCGACACTTCCGTGTTTTAAACAAATCGGGAATCGGGGGAAGTGATGTAGCCTATGCCGTAAAGCAGTCCAAACTTGTAGTTTTTAGTGTGGCAGGGTTCCCACCATCCACCCTGAAGTTACATAGCGCTAGTGAAAGCGATACAGACCACTTCAGAACATGACAGAGGTGTCATTCAACTCATTGTAAAGTGGTGGACCATCACGATGAATATCAAAGGATTATATTATGTTTGAAAAACTACATAGTGTTGGTTTAAGTGGAAGGAAACACCAGCAACAGTTATCTATGCTGTGACTTGTGTTTGACATTGTTGCCACTGAAAATCTGCAGGAATCAACAAGGGAATTGCTAAAGAATTGGATCAATTAGCAGGATTGTTAATAGCACTGGCACTTTTCTTATTCCCGTCCCTACTCTGGCCAAATCTCTAAAAAGAAATTGTATCAAATTGAGCACAGGTAGGTGAGACTGCCAGCAACCATTACAGTAAGAAAACATGTAATAGAAAACAATAATAACTAAATAATAACAAAAAAAGTTATGGAATAATTCTGTGGACACAGGGCCTTATTTAATTATTCAGCTGTTCATTTATTTTGCTTCTTTATCCATGCGATAATGATTTAATTCTAAAAACAAAAAAAAAGAGATTGTGTATTTAAAAATGCATTTTCAAGATCTACAGCCAATAATTACCCCCAAAATCAAGCCCATAGTTTTACAAACAGCTCTTGCCTGTGTGAAAAGATCCGTAGTTGTTTAGTTGTTCCCATAAATCTCTGATCTCAGATTTAGTATTTTTTGTATTTAATTTATTAATGTCCTGATTTTTCTATGGTAGATGTTTGAAAACCAACATTTTCCTGTTTCTGATGTTCAAATGCTTTCAAAATAAAAGCATTTATCCATAGTTATAGATGAGGACTTCCATTGTCTTTTTGGAAGTCTCCTTTATTATTGAAGGACTGTTGCTTTGCTAAAACTTTTACCCCTTTCAGACTGACCAAAAAACCTGTTTAAACCGGGTAACAATTGGCTCCTGTCAGCAGTTTGAAAGGGTTTAATCGGCATTTTGACCCGATGGCATAACATGGCGCCTATACCGGCAACAAATTCCATCTGCCTTTGTACCAACTGCCCTCAATGTCATTCAGTCTGCGTCAAATTTGTATATTTTATAGCTGTGCATCCAAAAATGTCTGCTTAATCAGACAGTTTTATTTTATTAAGATATCTACAAACGTGTTTGGAGCACACCCTTTATGCTGCTGTTTACAGTTATTCTTCCACCCGGGTCACTTCTTCTACTGTTAATTGATCCACTGAAGGTTAAAATGAAGTCAAAATAATGTAGTTTTGCCCCATTAGGTTGGTCATACTACAAACTACAAACCATATCAATACAAGGGGAGATTCAAGTTTATAAAACAAATTCAGGGAGGGTGGCAAAAAATTTAGACCAGTGTTTTGAAGAGCTTGTTGTTCTTTAAAAAAATGTCTTGGGATAATGTTTCAATGCCAGTCTGCACATTTTATTCTCTTATCTCTTTATTTCTTAGTAATTTTTTAGTTTGGTTGACCCCTGTTCATACAAAAATGTATTGATTGATTGTGGGCTAGAGGGAGTTTGATAATGAAAGCTTTTTATACTTTCTTCAATTCCAGCCTGTTATGATGTTTTGTCCTCCTAATAATGTTTTCTCTCTTTGTTTTGGCTGAATTTTCCTTTTAGTCATCACCCCACCAAAAACGATCCTGAACGACCCCTCGATGACTCTCTTCCAGGTAAGATCTCTCACATGCTGACATTTAGGCCCTGTTTACTAGTGTTGTGTTACTCAAGACTGGTCTTCGTCTCGAGACCACATTTTAAAGGTCTTGGCCTTGTCTCGGACTCAAGAGCATTTTTACTCGGTTTGTCTCGGTCTCAAACTGGCCAAGACCGATCAAGACCAGCACTGATCTGCTGTTCTTCAACTTTATTAATGTTAACAAGGAGGAACACTTGGTAAAACAACAAAAAGCTCAATTTATGTGTCATTTACCCCTGTGATGACTGCAACCTTCCTGGTGCTGTGACTACGGTACACCCCCCTCAACTGTTCAACCTTGTCATGGCTTTTAAAATGGATTTTGATGATATCGGTCTTGTTTTGGTCTTGATCTTGGTCTCAACTCAGCCTTGACTCCAAAAATGTCTTGGGCAAGTCTTGGTCTCGGACGGTGTGGTCTAGAGCACATCACTGCTGTTTACACACAGACTCTCTTACCTGAAATGCAAAGGTTCTTTCTTTGCATTTCCAAAGGCAAAAGCAATCTATGTCTACATAAGCACGCAAGAATAACTGAAAACGGTGTAGTGTGCATGCCAGTCCAGTAGATGGCGGGGTAGGTTTGTCGAGAAACAGAGCTGTTACAACACGTACGAAGAAGACAAACTTTTCACAAACAACAATGGCGAGTGGACGCACGAAAATGCAGGAGTTTCTTGTTTGGACAACAAATCTGTCTGGATCACAAACAAGCACGGTAAGCAGCACACATGTTACTCAGTCGACTGCTGAAGCTGTTGTTGTTTCTGGTATGCGCACGCAGCCTTCGTGTGAACGAGTACTGCACATGCGGCGACGCCAGCGTTTCACCCTGAAATGCTGAATCCTGTTTACATGAAGCCTGGCAGCGATGCATTTTCTAAACTCTCCACTCTGGACCCTGATTTCAAAAGTTTGCGGATTCAGGCACTCCAGGCATCCTTCCCATGTAAACAAGAGGCCGAAACACAATCGAAACTCTTCACATTCAGCCAAATTTAGCCTTTTGTAATCAGGGGCTTCGTGAGTTTTAAAACAAACACAATTAAAAACAGAATGACTCCAATAAGAACGCACATGCCAGAGTAAAACTAATTAAAAAACACATTCAGAAATCTTTAAATTCTGTCAGAAAACACACACAGACCCACTCACTCACGCTCAGATTGTAAAATGTATGGGCCGGTCCCTCTCTCCTCTTCAAAGCCTGTCCACATTCCCGTCCTCCCCCTCTCCTCTCCTCTCCTACACACTCTCACACTTGTTCCCCCCTTCACTGTCCTTGACCCCAGCTGGGCTTGATTTTTCCCAGACTGGCACATGGGGTTAATACAGGCCTCACTTTGATCTCCACACACACACACACTCACAGGGACGGGCAGCCTCGACGCTGTGCTGCCTTCAGAGTTCAGGGCTGTTCCGATAATGAATCCGTTTGAGTGAAGAGATACAAACTGAAAATAACAGTAACATATTTGATCACATGGACTCTGTACTCTTTCATTTTAGATACATTGAAACTAAATTGAAGATTGTTGAGCCTGTTTTCATGAACTCTGCCATGGAGGTTCTGTTTTTCAGGAGATGTTGGTAATGGCCCAACTTAGAAATTACTAGATTTTTGTAGTGATACTTATATTTGTCTAGCTGCAAAATAATCTCCAAATTTCATAAATTCCCATGAGTTAACAATGGGCCAAGCTCAGTACATACATGGACATTGTAATCCTGTATGAACGCACGTTTTGGGAATATCACTCAATATTTGGATTTTCTATGAGTCTTTGAGTATCGTCAATGGGATTTCCTGTTGTAGAGTTCATTGTTTTTTGTGGTATCAATCTGGATCGGATCCAGGCTGAATTTACCTTGATAACAGAGACATGGACCCCATATTATTCTGTAAAATTTGAGGAGAATTTGTTACAATATGGTAGAGTTGTGTTTTCTTTTTATTTCGCCCAATCCAAATCTTGAGTGATATTCCCTAAACTTGTGTTCATACAGGATAAAAACCTCCATGTATGTGCTGAGTTTGGTCCGGATCCTGGCTCTGTTCTGGATCTGGTTATCCTGAATTGTATCTTTTAAATCAGTGGTTCCCAAACTTTTCACACTTTACCCTTCAGACACTTGACTTCCAGCCATGTCCCCCTACTCTGACACACTTATAGCAGCTAGAAAATAAGTGTGTCTGTAAGCCTGCTGCCACCCCCACCTCCCACATTTAACATGCATAACATACAAATAAAATCTGTTAAAGTGAATTATTTCTCACTAAATGGACTTATTTACCAACAATTTCAGTGGGCAACATCAGTGCACTTTTGATAAAGAATTGTACATTTCTTGAAAATATTAATTAATGAGCTTAAAGCTGTTCCAAACTCACCACAGTTTTAATGAGAAGGGTGTCTGACTGAACTTATGTTACTATAAGAATCTTATTCAGGACAGTTTTTCTTCTCCAACACACCTGATCCAACAAATCAACCGTGTAAAGACAATCCAGTTGATTGAGTAATTAGCGCCAGGTGTGTTCGCTTGGTTGAATGAAAACCTGCAGCCACAGAAACAACTGTTTGAAACCTGACATTCACACCCCTGCCCTACATCATTTGCGTACCCCGGGGGTACAACTTACCTAGTTTGGGAATCACTGTTTTACAGGCTTGTGGAAAATCCACTGCCAGAACTGAGATGTGAAGTAGAGCTCTGCACTCTCTGAATGTTTTTCTAGTTTATTTTTTGATTCTTAAATTTACAGAGCAAGTAAAATGGTAATATCTTTGCCACTTGGGATGATTTAACTTTGGTATGAATAAGGGCTGAACAATTAATTACAAATTAGATTAAATCGCAATATGGCTTGTTGCAATTTTCAAAGGAGAAGAAGGTACTATTTTTAGCCCAAAATGTGTTGAACATTTTGGCATTGTGATGAAGTTTTTTGCAATTTCATGCCTATTTTGACCTCTCTTCATGCACTTTTTCCCACTTTTGGACCATTTTTACCTTTTTTAACCCCGTTTTTACAACTTTATGCCTATTTTGCCCCAGTCATCTTTTTTTTGCCACTGTCAGAACCATTTTTGGAATTTTTACACGGTGTTTGAAATTTATTTTCAAATTTAATTCCCAATTTTGCTGCCATAATCAATTTTCCAAAGCCACTTTTGGATTTTTTTTGCCAATTTTTTCCCCATTTTGTTGCAATTTCATACCTATATTACATGTATTTATTAACCTTTTTCCGCTTCCATACCATTTTTACCCAGTTTTTACAATTTCATACCTATTTTGCTTCTGTTTTTCATTTCTCCACTTTTTCTCAAATCTTTTATCCTTAGATTAACTTAATGTCATATTGGTTTTACTATAAAACGATCTACTGCTTTTGTTTGTTTAAGAATACATAAGATGAACATTAAAGCAATGGCAGATTAAATCGCAATATTGGGGGAAAAAAAATCGCAATTAGATTATTTTCTCAAATCGTTCAGCCCTAGTTTGAATGTCACAAAGGGGTATAGCGATACAGACTCGAGTTGAACTATACACTGATTTTGTCCCACAACTGTGAGGTGGACAAATGCAGTAGTCTCATTGCAGGATGTGCAGTGTTAGCCACATGTCCTGGAAGATGTCCACCAACCACTTCAGTGCTGCTTAATAGAGTCCTAAAGCGTGTGTTTTCTCTTCTTTAGGACCACTAATCAGTGACAGTTTTTCTGCCATCAGACTCAGTAGTCTGATTAAAACTGATGACTGTGCATGCAGACTCTGTGCAGCTGTGTTTCCAACAAGCAGTCTGGTTCAGTTTGGCTCTAACCTTGCACAGCAGCTGGACCTGCCTGATTTAATGTCTGTGATCAGGCAGATCCATCTCGCCAAGCTCCAATGTACAATGATTGTGAGCAGGACGACCCAATCTTTTCAAAAGGTCAGTCCACTTTGATACTGATAATTAACAGAGAATTAGTAACTTTGCCATTTAAGCAAATTTGTGGGTGGTGGTGTTGAAATATTTACCTGAGCGGTGCAAAAATTAGTTAAGAACCACTGCTCAATGAAGTACTGCATTGCTGGAAGTCCCCCTTCCATTATTGCTCTAAAAACTCTACTATACTGTGCTAAACCAAACCAGACCACTTGGTAAAATGACACATATGCATGTTTAAAATTGACAGTGATCTAGTCAGTAACACCTACATCATGTGCAACTCAGACACTCGGTTATAAGGACCAGAATTTAAATCTATTTTTTTTAGCTGAATGGTGATACTTAATACATACACCTCATTTCTAATTTTGTAATTTTTTTAGCCAGAAAGATCATATTAAAAAAGTGCATATTTCAGCTTTGGGAAAGATTCACGATGAACAGGCTTTTTTTTACAACTGTTTTGACATTTTCAGCAAAAAAACCCATCGTTCTGCTGCTCTTCTTAGATCTTGAACATGAATCATCAAGCCACTAGTTTCATTTAATCACCCGGCCTCCTCCTCCTCAGTGGAGCCAGTTCCTCCTCTCTCTTCCTCTATATTGTAGCTCCTGACAGGACTGTTGTGATAAGTGTGCAGGGGATAGGGTGGGTTGTTGTGTTTTTAAAACTTCACTTTTGTGGAGAGGGAGACAGGTAGGGGGGACAACCACACAGAATTACCAAAAATAGTGGCTTGCTTAATGTTTTAGTGCATCATTAAGTACATTATATAAACATTATTGTCTAAGCTTTCACTATCAAACATTACATTGTGACCACCTAACAGCCGGACTGGTCTGCAGCAACAGACTGTGATGCTTTTTTTATTCTGACACTTTTTTGTCAGAAGCAACGTTAACATCTTCAGCAGTGTGAGCATCAGTCTGTTGGATTAACCACATGGTCCAGCCTTCGTTCCCTATGTGCGTGGCCTCCCAAGACCCTGTCCCTGGTTCTCCACTGTTCTTTCCTTGGACAACTTTAGATCCTGACCACTGCAGACTGGGAACACCTGACAAGAGCTGCAGTTTTGAAGAAACTCTCCACCCAGATGTCCGGGTTTTAGGGCCCGCTTACATGACAACGAAAACATTCGTAAACTGAGTTTATGTTGCATTTGCACCCTCTGTTTCCATGAGCGTGCCTTAATCTGCAAACTTTGATACCAGGACCCAGAGTGAAATCTTTCCGATAAAGATAGCGTGCACACCTAGGAACAACAACAGAAACAGCTATGGCCATCCACCAAGCAACATGTGTGCCGCCTGCTGTGTTAGGCTTGTTATCCCTCCCACACTCGTCAGAGTATCGATGCAGCAATCCATCAATACTCTGACCAGTGGAGACGCACTTGTCATATTCGCCAAGGATACCACAAACTTGCATCACCAACAACCGGCCTGGCATGCACGCTACCATGTTTTCAGTCATTCTATGAATGTTTTGAACATTCAATACCATACTATCTCCCTGTGAACGCAGAATACTTTTGAAATGCAAAGGGAAAACCTTTTCATATCCGGTGACAAAGTTGTCGTGGAAATAGGCCATTAAAATTCTAATAGACTTAGGGCGTTTTACATAAATGTTTTTAACTTTCTCTTTCCTCTCATCCATTACCTTCCCTCCTTTTCCCTCTCTTCCTGAAACCCTCTTCTAAACCTCACCCCCCTGTCCTTCCCTAAGCCGTCCCCTAACCCTCATGTCCCTATCCATTAGAGACTTAAAAGCATTACAAAACAAAACCTTAAACCCTCTTGTGTCATGCCACTCACAAAAAAACACCACAATAACACGGTCAGTCATCCTTACATCAATCTTTTACGAACACAAAAACATACAAACATACATGAGGAATCTGTAAAGTCTTTTTTGTCACATTGAGTGCACACACACTCACGTACTTTCTCTCTTTCACACACACACATATGCACACAAACACACACACACACACAGTTTAATCACTTTGTGTCATGTCAGGAAAGGAATGTTTCCCAACCCAGAAGCCCTTTGATACCAGGCGTCCCCCCCCTCACCCGTCTCCCCCTCTGTCTTCCATCAGGATCTGTTCTGCCTCTTTCGCTCTTTTCCTCTCTCTTGCTCTCACACATACTCACATCCATCCCCGTTTTCCCATCTCATCCTGGACATTCCAGTGCTGGAGGGAGTGTCATAACAGGAATGTGGTTGTTTCACTGTAACACATGGTTTCCTGCTCACAGGGTTTGGATAATAACAATTAGGCTGGAGTGTCCCAATTTATAGGGAAAGGGCAGGCTCAGTCCCATCATCCCGCTCCAACATTTCCTGTCTTCAATTGTTGAGATGTGGTATCCCAGTTTTTGTTGAACAGAGCTGTAGAGTGAAATGCTTGGGGTACATGGCCCTTAAAGCGATGTTGAGCAGGAGAGACACTCCAAACTGAGGGTTAAGGAAAACTCCCAGAATGCTTTGTGAGTCAGTGGCAGGATGGCTACTTGCCAGGCAAAGAAAGTGTCTAAATGACAGTAGACTCTATTTACTCCTTGGTTACTTTACCGTAGCTTCTTCAGCCGAGGATCAGACTGCCAAGATGTCCGCCGTGGTCACACCCGACCACCTTGGCCCCTCTCATGGAACCATGTTCACGGGCTGTCAGTAGTGACTGAAAGAGCAAGATCGCAGGTACAAGCAACCAAAATGATTTCCCTCTCCAGGGTTTCTGGGCTCTCCCTTAGAGAAAGGGTGAGAAGTCGGTCATCCAGTAGGGGCTCAGAGTTGAGCTGCTGCTCCTCCGCGTTGAGGGGAGCCAGATGAAGTGGCTTGGACATCTAATCAGGATGCATCCTGGACACCTCCCTGGTGAGGTGTTCAGGGCCTGTCCCACTGGTAGAGGACCTCAGGGAAGTCCCAGAACACACTGGAGAGACTATGTCTCTCAGCTGGTCTGGGAACGCCTCTGGATCCGCTGGGAAGAGCTAGAAGAAGAGGCTGGAAAGAGGAGACTTTGCTAACCTCAGTTACAGCTGCATTCATTTCTGTTGGTGAACAGTGAGACCTGTCCGTCTTTAGGTCAATGCACATTAACTACTGGGTCCAGCTGCTACATATATACATTATATTGCCAAAAATATTCGCTCACCCATCCAAATAACCAGAATCAGGTGTCCTAATCACTTCTATGACCACATGTGTGTAAAATCAAGCACCTAGGCATGCAGACTGCTTTTACAAACATTTGTTAAAGAATGGGTCGCTCTCAGGAGCTCAGTGAATTCCAGCGTGGAACTGTGATAGGATGCCACCTGTGCAACAAATCCAGTCATGAAATTTCCTCACGCCTAAATATTCCACAGTCAACTGTCAGCTGTATTATAAGAACGTGGAAGTGTTTGGGAACGACAGCAACTCAGCCACCAAGTGGTAGGCCACATAAACTGACGGAGCGGGGTCAGCGGATGCTGAGGTGCATAGTGTGAAGAGGCCGCCAACTTTCTGCAGAGTCAATCACTACAGACCTCCAAACTTCATGTGGTCTTCAGATTAGCTCAAGAACAGAGCAGAGAGCTTCATGGATGGGTTTCCATGGCCGAGCAGCTGCATCCAAGCCTCACATCACCAAGTGACATGCAAAGCGTCGATGCAGTGGTGTAAAGCACGCCGCCACTGGACTATTGAGCAGTGGAGACGCGTTCTCTGGAGTGACCAATCACGCTTCTCCATCTGCCAATCTGATGGACCAGTCTGGGTTTTGCGGTTGGCAGGAGAACGATACTTGTTGGACTGCATTTTGCCAAGTGTGAAGTTTGGTGTGGGGGGGATTATGGTGTGGGGGTGTTTTACAGGAGCAGGGCTTTGCCTCTTTGTGCGAACAGTTTGGAGCTGGCCCCTTCCACTTCCAACATGACTGTGCACCAGTGCACAAAGCAGGTCCATAAAGACATGGATGACAGAGTCTGGTGTGGATGAACTTGACTGGCCTGCACAGAGTCCTGACCTCAACCCAATAGAACACCTTTGGGATGAATTAGAGCAGAGACTGAGAGCCAGGCCTTCTCGTCCAACATCAGTGTGTGACCTCACAAATGTGGTTCTTGAAGACTGGTCAAAAATTCTCATAGACAGCCTTCCCAGAAGAGTTGAAGCTGTTATAGCTGCAAAGGGTGGACCAACGTCATATTGAAGTCTATGGGTTAGGAATGGGATGTCACTTAAGTTCATATGTGAGGCAAGGCATATATATATATATATTGATATATATATAGATATATATAGATATATATATATATATATCTATAACATGCTTGTGCCTTCCTCTGTAAAACACGAAACACCTGAAAAGCTCTGAATGCAAGAAGACATGAAGATGTATGTCTGTTTTATGTTTGTGCCTTTTCAACTCAAATTAAAAAATAAAAATACTAAAAGAAAAAGCTGTACATGAGTCATCAATTATGATAATGTCTTTCCATCTTTCCTCTGTGATAATCTCATTTTAAATGGAAAACCAGTGCAGAAGCAGTGAATGAAGTGGCATTTTCTTTTCCAGAGTTGAGGTCTGACTCTGTTGGAGGTTCATGACCGCATGATAACCACTTGCTGAAAGTGATTTAACCACAGAGTCCACTTCACAGGAGCAGCAGTTTATGTTTTCCCTCAAACCCACTCTTCTTGTTGACTTTAGCATCCGAGTCACAGACACTCTCCTTACTCGCCTGTCTGTCAGTCTGTCCGTCTGTCTGCGTTCGTACCTCCTAATTGTACGTCTGATAATGTCAGCCTGCCACTGGTCCATTATAACCATTAAGCAGCTCACTGAGGAGGAGTTTTGTGCTTCGGGGTGAAAGTGTTTTCACTAACCATTTGATTGGAGCTCATTTTGTGGTCGACTTCAAAGAGCTTCGGTTAATGCTCAGGATCCCAGAGCAATGAATCATTTTAGAAAATCAACTTGACTCTGGCTTGATGTGGTGGCAGCGCTCGGTTTGCGTGTAGAAGGAGGCAGATTTGCTTCAATTTTTCCATTTGTTAAAACATGATCCACTGTGCCAATATTTTATGTTCTCTTACGACTGTTTCTGTCCATCCCAGGCCGACCTGTTTCCTGGAGCTCTGGTGTACTTCGGTTCAGATGTTAAAACAGGTTTTTGTCCTTTTCTCTCTTCTCTTTCATATGCTGATTTTGAAAAGGATACATGTTTATTACTCAGGAATGTCAAGAACAAAACAATAGTTAAACTGTGTCTTTGTGTTTTCCTCCACAGATTTTTACATGAAGAGGGAGCTGCTGGAATCATCTGTCTCTGCCATGCAAGCAGATGAGTCCATAGCGAGGTATGTGTGCATGTGTGTGTGTGTTAGTGGGTCTGGTTGTGTGTGCACTTGGGTGTGTACATGCACTTGTATCCTGCAGCAACCAGCCTATTTTCCTGTCACAAAGCCGTCATCATTGGAATCCCTTTGAGGTTGTGCCTAAACAGCAGGTGCCCTCGTGCACCCTCATTTCCTTCAAACACATACACACAAATGTTCCAGTCCTGCTAAAGATAGAGCTCATTTCCCAAATGTGACCCCCACCTGTTGTCCTTCTGCCTCTTTAACAAGCGAGCCCCCCTCCTCTGTTTAAGATCTCACACCATTGTTTAAATTAAGCTTTCTACAAACAGGAAAAAACTAAACAAAAAACAACACTCTCCTCAAAGCACCTTTCTGCTCACATGAGTTTCACCTTTCACCCTCCTTCTACCTTCTCAGCTTTATGCCACGCCCTCAGTCACCCCTCACCAGCTCCACGGCCCCTGACGAGCCAATGCCTCCTCTAGAAGACACACCTGACCCCAGCAGGTCCACGCAGGATGAGCAGGACCCTGCAAACACCCCGGCTGCTAAACCCACCAGATCTGACCCAGGGAAGGTGCCAAAGTGGCTCAAGCTCCCAGGTGAGGACGGGACTCCAGTACAAGGCTGGAAAAGTTTTTGTTAAGCATACCAGAACCACACATCCCGTATGTTGGTTCAAAGTGTTGGTTTGCACATCCTCCAAAATCAACACAACAACACAGGCTGCAGCTTAAACATTAGTTGAAGGATTAGTGTAGAGCCGTGGTTTTTCAAATATATGGCAGAACACATTGGTGCGCCTTAACTCACTGACTGGCATTGTAACCATGCGGTTGACTTTTTGTCGCCTTACCACTGTACTGTACTGTAGTCTTTTGTTTTTTCACTTTCCTGAAATGTGGTTTTAACACCAATATGTATACACTGGCTGGCGCTGCTTTACATTAATATAGTTGTTTGAAAATTAGAAAAATATTGGAAGTGAATCCTTGCTGCATAGCTCCCCAGAAATCTAACAGTAAGAACATATGTCAAAATAAAAATCTTTTCACATATCTCCAGATCTTCTAACAATCATAAGTTAGTTGAAGGAAATGTATCTGATGTTAAAAAAGTATCCAGTATTCCTCAGAAAACTGGGTCAGTGACTAAATAAGTTTTGCTGTCTGGAAAGTTGTTGTTCAGAAAAAAAATTGTTGCAGAAATGGAAGAAATCTATTTGTGTCCAGGATAACCCTTATAGGGACTGTGAGGAGTTTTAAAGTACTTAGAAAAAAGTCTCACTTTTAGATATATGCCTGATCGAAATACACACTTTAAGATGAGTTTTATAGTATCAAAATAGGTTATCTATAAATGCTATTCCTTAGCTTCGCGGTCGGGTTGGACAGGGCTGGACTGTTTCCGAGCAGGAAACTGCAACTGGAACGTCCCCCGAAGTCGGATTTTCCTACTGGGAACTCGGTGAAACCTCGCCACCCCCGAGTTGACAATTGAAGATGGATGGCCCCAGTGTGAACAGTTATTTAGCTCCTGTAATAATCAATTTATTTGCACTTCTGACTGGGGTGTGTCGCTCTAGATCAGCTGTATACATCGTATTGTCAGGCTTATATTTACAAAAATGCTGCCATAGTGTTGATCACATTCTTCATGTGATAATTGTGAACAACAATGCAGGGCGTGCTAGCATCATGCGGCATTATGACAGTCGCTGCGCGTGCTCATGAGTAGCAGAGTCTTAATGTCACCGGTTATAGATTCTCCTCATAGCACCTTTAACGGGCAAGCCAACCAGCTGGTTGATCATTATATCTGCTTCCCTGTTGGGTGATTTGAAAAATAAAACCTGAAATGTTGCTAAATGAAGAGGAGGTAAAACAATTTTACCTACAAACAGTTTGTTGCAAATTAATTCTTAGTTTGGAAATTAAAGGGTTAAGGAAGATCTTAGTGTGCCATGAGAATTTGCCCAACCATATCTTACTTCTACCAGTTACTACTGTTAGTTATGTAGCATTAGATGCCAGTCAATAAATGGGTTTGTCTATCAGTGCAAAGAAACCAAACTCAATTGTGATAACCAAAAAGGTCGATATACCCAAATGTAAACTCAAACGAGACAATGAAATGTAGAGCAGAAGGATTCTGTGATTACCGAGGATGTGTGAGAGAGGTGAAAAGGTAGAATAGCCGGTTAAAATTTGGATCACCACCAGAGTCGAATCATTTCAAAGTTAGGCCATTTCCCACATCTCCTGAAAATTTTAGCAACATCTGTCCAGTAAACTTAAACCCTTTAGTGGAAGTAAAAATCCTTGTTTAGACTCCCAGTGGCTGGAAGTTGGCTGGTAACTGAATAAAACCCAGATGGCATTTTGCTGGATGGGGAAAAGTGACGCGAGTGCCTCTTTTAATCAAACTGGACTTGTTTTTATTAAAGGAGACATATCATGCTTGTTTCTCCTTTTCACTATGCCAGACTAGGATGCCTGTAAAGCATTTCTGCCCTCAGTACAAGTCATTTAGTTCCTTCATTGCCCCATAATAGCGTTCTCAAAATCCTCATTTTAGGCCGTTAACAAGGTCTGGTTGAAATGCTCGGATCTGAGGATGACCAAAAGTTACCTTGCAATGTCACAGCCCTTTGTGCTCTGATTGGTCAGTTCTATCGGGGGTTGAGCCAGCCTGTCCTTCTTCTTCTACTGTATTTTCCGGCAGGCTCAAAGCAGTGACCGCGTATTGAGTCCCCCTACAGGCCAGAGCTGGTAATGAGTAAGTGTGAGCTAGGAAACTATAAACCCCTGCTGGTGGATGTATTCCTCGGTGACGGTTTTGTGGCTAACGGACATCACAGAGGAGGAAGTGTTTTACCAGATTACTCCAATAAAAAGAAAGGTACCTTGTGACGTCACGACGTTTGAAATCTCGCGGACATCTCGCAATGACCTATTTTCAGAGGCATCAAATCTCGTTCTAGGATATCAGAAAAAATACAATATCTAATTTTTTGAAAATTAAGGGGGTGTAAGGTCTTGTTTTCAAATGTATTATATTATATGTAAGTATTAAATCATGCATCAGCATGATATGTCTCCTTTAAAGTTGGAAGAATTTTCTTTTAAGTGTTCTTCAGATTTGTGTTCACAAGAATCATTCTTAATGTAAGATCAGAGAGACAACCAAAAGAGTCTGGCTTTAGCTGTCAAGGCTCAAAGGCATAAGAAGTATTCGGGCTGATATACCGTCCCCTTCAAAAGTACTGGCTCACTAAAGTTTTAGACTGGACGAGTCAATCACCTGACCTTAACCCAATAGGGCATGCATTATGCTGAAGGCATAACCCTCCTGAAACACACAAGGACAGAAAGAAGCTGCAGTAAAAGCCTAGAATTGATGTCAATGGGTTGCAGATTTGAGGAAGCTATTGCAAGAAAGTGTTAAACCACCAAATATTAAATGTTTTTTACTTTAAAAGTATTTGTTGTTTACTTTTGCTTGCCTAAAAATGTTGTGGTCTAATACAAAAGATAGGGATGGGAATTGATAAGATTTTATCAATACCAGTGCTATAAACAATCCTGTTTATCAATCCAATACTTGAACGATTCCCTGATTGATTCCTGCAGATTTTGTGTGGGCAAATGTTGGACTGAAGATTTTCAGTGTCAACAATGTCAAACACATGTCACAGCATAGATAACTGCTTCTGAAAGTTGCTGGTGTTTCCACTCACTTAAGGTTGTGCAGTAGACACCTTTTGTAAAATTGGAGCCACAATTCTTTTTGTTTTATAAATGTATTATTGGGCATTTTGTGCCTTATTGATCGGAGAGTAACAGTGGATAGGCTTGTGAAAGGGGGTGAGAGAGTAGGGGAAGACACTCTGCAAACTGGTCACAAGCTGGATTTGAATCCTGGACCGGCAGAAGCATGTACATGGGACGTACATGGTTGCTAACCGTTCCTCCAAACCAGCACCCCATGAAGCCGCAATTCTGACGCTTCTGAACCCTGTCAGTGAAGGAATTAATAAGAGAAGTGATTTTGCAAAAAGACTCATGATCAATTCTCTGATGGAACTGTTCACGATTCTCAACTAGAATGGGTTTTCGATCCTCATCCCTAACAAAAGGTGATACCTCTTATGTTGTTTAACACATCGAAATGTAAATACCAGAAGCAGAAATTCTCAACTCTTGCATCTTTAGATCTTAACCCATATGTATTTAGTGAACCACAAAACAAATGAAGTGGCCTTGCCTTCCCAATACTTTTGGAGACGCCTGTAGTTGCTTAAATTCATCTTTTAGCTTCAAGTGAACAGAGGCAGACGTTTGCCATTTAATCTTGTGAGTGTCTACCTTATTGAATGCCACTAACAAACCACACCAGGCCAGCTGAAATGTTTTTACATCAACTCAGTCTGTTTGTTTTTGTTTGCAGTCCATTATTGGGCTACAGAAAACCTTCTAATCAAACTAACTAACAAGCCCCGACAGGAAAACACTCCACGGTTTGAACCACAACAGAAAGGATGCAAAAGCGTCCCCTCGCACCAAACACTCCTTGGAGCTCACTTCCTTTTCCTGCAGTGAAACATCAGAGGGTTTTCAGCCGCATGATTCCTGTCTCAATTAACGCTCACACAAACACGCACATGCTCACAGACCCTCAAACCACAGCCAATAAGAAATGTCCTTCAGAGAACAGTTTCTCATGACTCAGAGGATCAGGGCACATGTGAGGATGAACTGATTAGTCGTGGACGCTCAGTCCCTCCGGCCGAGGAGACCACTTCAGACACTCGGAGCCTGGAGAGGGGGCCACATCACACAGAGGGGCCCCTGTGCTCTATCACGCCATGTTGTTCTATTGTGGCGTCTCTGATGGTCACTGTATTGATGTTTTTGTTTAGAATATTGCCCCCTCCGTGTTTTCATGTGTGTTTTATATCCGGCTGGTCTGTGTGTGCGTGCGTCCATGTGTGTCTTAAAGAATCTTGCGGCTGCTTTCTCTTTCATGAGGAGAGTTGAAAGAAAAGGGCCAAGGAGAGGGGGGCCGAGAGAGGAGTTATAGACCACATGTGAGCAGCTCAGCAGCTCAGAGGATACTCAGAAACACACATGCAGTTTGTCCATCACTGCAGATTAAACATGTCTCTGAAGAAATGCACCGAGGTTTCAGTGAACACGGGAGGAGCTGCAGTCAGAGAGGACGCTGTTTTCAGTCTTCTAGTTCACTTCAGAACACTTAACTCCTTCACAGTGAGCAGAGCAGGCTGTAGAGGTTTAAGAATTACATGTTTGACCTAAAGAGCCTATGTTACATGTTTTTGAGATCCAAATGCCCCTTTAGTGGGGTTTATCATCTCCTCCGTGTGATAGAGTCCCTTAACCTGACATGCCAGATGAACAGCTCCATATTCCATAGATGTTCCAAGAGTTTACAATTTTCCCGGTGAAATCCACAATGTTTTAGGGGAGTCCTAGACAAGACAGCGGCTTAAATATCCACACAGATAATAAAAAAAGCAAGACAAACAAGGACGTCAACAGATGATTTCACTAGTAAATCATTTACACTCAAACATCTACATTAGGGCCGGGTAACTTGTCAAGTTTAAGTTTAAATTACACACACGTTTCCCACAATTATCAGAGCAACATATTCAAGATTAAATGAAAAAAAGAAATTAACTGTGAGAAACACTTTATATAGAAAGTATTCTACTTTCAGAAACACCAGATGAACCGTTCAAGAGACACTGCCTGGCCAAAAAAAAAGTCACCACCAAAAACAAGGTCACACACTCTAAAGCTGCATTCACACCAAACGCAACTCCAAGATCAAAATCACGTTGCACACTGAAGTCGCATCGCATGTCCATAAATACCCCATTTTGGTCACTGTCCCCCGTTTGCTGTGGCCTGATGACATCATGTCCACTCAAGTTTCACCGTGATCATATCATATATCATATAATAGGATGTATAAGCGGACATTATTCCAACAGTATCCTTTTCAATCACTTATCAAACACAAAACACTGCAGCTGATGCCCTGCAGCAGTATCATCTGTGAGTTTTCTGCAGTCTGTCAATGCAGAACTAATGTCCTCACTGACTGATGTCTCCCACATTGACATAGATTGTTATTCTGCAGTCCAGATGAAACACTGTCTGTCATGGGTACCATCTCACACACGGACACACATTTTTTCTAACTTTGGCAACGTACAACGAGTGAAATGATGGCCTTGAATGAGGCAGTGCCATCATGGGAGGGTTAACCCCACCCTGTCGTTGTTGTACATTGACTTTAGATGAAGAGTGATTGCTGAGGACGAGTCACTTTCAATGTGTAGGCACCTAATATTTCATTGCACCACCTTCAGCTTTATTTGCAGCATGAATTACTGCCCATGCAGTAATTATCCAATAGAAGGCGCTTACCTATTTGCTCAGTTAAATGGTGATGATGGTGGTGATTTTTTTTGGCCATGCAGTGTGTTTCACCAGTTCATCTGGAAGAGAGCACAAAGAAGGACCAGGCTGAACTTACCAGAAGCAGATCTGGCAGGTGATTGGACAATTGTTCTTTTAGTCTGCATTTCTGACAGGCCATCACCTAATGTTGTAAACAGGAGTTACCGTGCTGCAGAACAGGAGCCACTTCGTAAAAAAACTCTCATCAAAACATGTCAGCAGTGGAGCTAAAATATTCTTCTCCTAACAGAGAGGTGTGGAGTGTTGGTATTTGTTTTTTTTTGTTGTTTTTTTTTAAGTTATTTTTTTGGGGCTTTTATGGCCTTTATTTGATAGGACAGCTGAAGATAGACAGGAAAGCGGGTGAAGAGAGGGGGGATGACATGCAGCAAAGGGCTATGGCTGGGATTTGAACCTGCAGCCGCTGCTGGGGGTTGGCAGCCCCCGTACATGGGGCGGATGCTCTACCAACTGAGCTAATGTCCGCCCCGGTATTTGTTTTTTTATGTTATGAAGAAATGTGGTCCAGATCTGGAAAAATGCTACTGAAGCTGTTAGAATCAGTGCTAATCTCCATGTGAGCATCCACTTCCTGCTGTCGTCTCTTTCATTCCTCGCTCCTCTTCCTGCTCTTAAGGACGCTAAGTGGGCCGTCCTTCTCTGAGACGGTAATGATCATTCTGGATTTGACCTCGGTGAGATGGATCTGTCTGAATGCAGACACTGACTCAGGCTGATCCAGCTGCACTGCAAGGTTACATTTTTCACCGTAAATAAAAGTGGTGTTTGTTGTTGAAGTGGTTCATTTTCTTCTCACAAGATGTTCACATCTTCAGATAAACTTTAACTTTAAAAAACTAGAATAATCTGAGTGTCTGTTGTTTTTCCTCCTTGTTGTTTTCACAGGTAAGAAGTAAATCTGCTGCTGCTGTGTTTGGATGGACGGACATCCCAGACGTCTGACGGTTTGTTTGCAGACTGAGTGAAGCACTTAAACCTTCGCTGCGCTTGATAATGGTTCAGCTTTGTGACAGAAGAGGACTTAATCCACATGGGAAGATGACTGCACTTCTCTGAGTTTTAAAACAGTCAAACTGATGAGAAACACGAGTGAGTGGTGAAGATTTCTTTACCAAGAAGACTGATGTGTTTGCTTCATTCCGATTGGAGGGGGAAGTTTTGAGGATGCTGTTTGATTTAGCAGCTGAAACGGTAGAACTAATAAATAAAGATTGTTTTACAAATGCATCTGTTGTTCTGTGTACTTTGAGTTGTAAAGGCTGATATGTATTTTTTGGGGGGGGGGGGGGGCATTATTTTTTTATCGAAACCACTTTATGTATCACTAGGCAGAGTTTGAGATATCATGTAATCAGATTGTTCTCATTTTTGTGAAGAAATGAGAGCAAATTCAACTCAAGAATATGTAATGACAGTACTTAAATGTCGACCTACATCCTTTTCTCTGGAGCAGATAGTGCCCTCTGCTGGTTAAAAGATGCTTAGATTTTATTTTGCCACATTAGTTCATTCATCCGAACTATTTTAAGAGCCCACATCAGGCCCCCACAGCTTTCCATCCAGCCCCAGAACATTCTCAGATGTAGAAAACACAAGGATGAAACACGCTGTGGTTGTGTGGGTAATTTTGTTCAATCCCAGGAGATTAAAGCAAAACATGCAAGACTGAAATGTTTGTATCAGGAATGACATTTTGTTTGGTGCTTTACACAAAAATCCAATCAGTCAGCCAATGAGCGTATTAGAGCCAAACCTAAAGATGGACAACATGATGGCAACAGAGCCCAAAACATCCATCAACTTCATGTCACTTGTAGCTCAATGGGTGACACATATGGATCTTACTCTCAGTGGCTTACGACAAAATATATTTTAATGTAAGATATTAAAAGTAACAAAACACTGATCAAACCACAACTTTTTATAATCTGACCCTCACAGTGTCTTTTGAGAAAACATCCCTTGGGGAAAACTAGTTGATGAACCAAGAGGTGTGAACATTATTACTCTACTTTACGAACTTATATGCACAGTGAAATTCACTTAAAGCAACTGAATTATGATTTTATTAATATATGTAAACCCAAATCTTGATGAAGTTGGTATGATGTAAACATGCCATGGGCATCAACACACCTCCATACAATCAGGAGGTATGGAGGTGTGTTGATGCCTCCATACCTCGTATGGAGGTATCAACCATGAGGCTTTTGAACTTTGCTCTGTTAACAGTCTGGATGATCTTTATGCTCCTGAAGAGACTGTGAGGAGTTTCTGAGTAATTCCAAAAAAGTCTCACTTTTAGATATATGCCTGATCGAAATACACACTTTAAGATGAGTTTTATAGCATCAAAATAGGTTATCTATAAATGCTATTCAGATCTGCTTTTTGGTGATTCTCAGTTGACTCCTCACCCTCCTGACCAATTTTCTCTCAGCAGCGGGTGACAGCTTGCATTTTCTTCCTGACCGTAGCAGTGACAAACAGTGCCAAGCACTTTATACTTGCAAACAACTGTTTGCACTGTTGCTCTTGGGACCTGCAGCTGCTTTGAAATGGCTCCAAGAGACTTTCCTGACTTGTTCAAGTCAATGATTCGCTTTTTCAGATCTGTGCTGAGCTCCTTTGACTTTCCCATTGTAGCATTTGTGGGCATCGGATCCAATGAGCCGTATTTAAATGGCCTCAGAGGAGTCACCAGCTGTAATCACTCATAATCACTCACAAGAAGTTAAGAGGCCATGCTATGAAGCTCATTTCATTGACACAACTTTCTAAGTCACCAAAATTGCTAATTCATGTTGCTGTATGTATATTTTTGACCCAGCAGATTTGGTCACTTTTTCTGTTAATCCTGAGTCATAAAAGGCTCCATGATTGTATTGAGACAAAAAAGTTTTTCTGTTCCAACATGCTACCAGAGAAAAATCAGAGTTGGACATAACTGGAAACTGAGAGATGACATTATGTTCTTTACAAGTGTATGTAAACTTTGACAAATACTGCATCAGATTAGAAGATTAGAAGATCGCTGAATGCACCTTTAAGTAATGATATATAGCTGGCTACAAAACTAGGATGCTAAATTTTCCAAAAATTGCTTGTTGTCACACATCAAAAACTACCGCTACGTAACTAGAAAGAGATACATTACCTCGTCGCTCTGCATCCTGTAAGTTGTTGAAAAAAGAAGTTGTAAAGCAATGCAGAGTTCTGAGGAAGGTCTGAGCTGTATTCATTATAGCATCACAACAAACACACACTTTGGCTTGGGTCATGTCTTTACGACAGTCACCACGCGTGCTCATCATTAGCAGAGTCTTTATGTCGCCGGAAATAGATTCTCCTCATAGCATCTTTAAGTATGGAGGATGCCATGATTTCCAAAATCATTTTGAATGTGTTCTCATAAGACCACAGCAGACTTCTCCACTTTACCTCAGTCCATTTCTGATGAGTTCAGGTCCAGAGAAGCTTCTGTCATTCCTGTTGCTATATGGCTTTTACTTGCATTTGCAGGTGTAGGGATTAGCAATTCCCTGTGTTGTGTTTTTACTGACTGCTCATGCCCAGCTTCATCAGAATTGGGATTTGAAAGCACAGATACACACACAGGCTCTCATGCACCTGCAGGTGGAGACAAAGACCAAAGCAAAACTGATGAAACTGAGCGAGGAGGACAGTCTGAGGCTGCGTCTGCTTTCAGAAACTTCAGGAAAAAACACATTTCTGCCTGTGACACCACACATGCATGATCAGTGTGTTACAAAGAGGTCAACAGTGATGCTGTGTGTGTGTCAACAGGTCTGCCAGGCTCCTGTAATTAATGTGAAGATCATCAGGGATTATTATCCAGACAAACCATGCTTCCTGTTGTGTTTTTCTAAAACATGTTACATTACGGGAAGTGTCCGCAGATGAGTACAGTAATGCTGTAACACATCACACCTCTTCTACCTGTAAACATTGTCTTCTGTGGTCAAAGTGAAACTGCTGTGCTGAGCTTGGATTAAAATGTAGTGTAACGGCCCTTCAGGGTTTCTGACTCTGCAGAAACACCCCGATCAAACAAAATGATGCATGAAACTTTATCTGATATGCTGTTTAACCCTGAAGTCATTTTCTGTTATTTTGGGCCATACTGTTTTCATTTATTTATTTATTTTTTGTAAAAGCTCGACAGCTTCAAGAACAATGGAGTTTATCACATCAGTTTTGTTGAGGATGAACTGATGTTTCTGCTGTTGGGCTGCATGGTGGCGCAGCAGGTAGTGCTGGTAGTGTCAGTGTCTGATACCCGGGTCAGTCAGGGCCTTTCTGTTTGAAGTTTGCATGTTATTACTGTGCATGAGTGGGTTTCCTCTGGGCGTTCCTGCTTCCTTCCACAGACCAGTGACCACAGTCTGTAGGTTGAATGATGACTCCAAATTGCCCCTAGATATGAGTGTGAGAGTGAATGGTTGTCTGTCTCTCTATGTCCCCCTGCGATAAGATCATGAGGGGTACAGGGTTTTGTCCCCACTCTAGCCCAATGTCAGCTGGATATTTATATACATATATATATATATGTATATATCTATATATATATATATATACATATATATCTATATATCTATATATATCTATATATATATATATATACATATATATCTATATATATATATATATAGATATATATGTATGTATATATATATATATATGTATATATATACATATATACTTTATATAGCTATTTTTCACTCATGCAATGCCATGACACTCTTTCTAAATTTGATTCCAGATGGTCTGATCTTGTTTCTTGATTTGATTTCTAAAATATTCAGTCTGTTTCCTTTCCAAATAAAAGCTCCACAAAAGAACTTTAAGGTTTTTCCTTTTGTACTTGTTGACACAAAACAAAACTGTAGTGAACTGGGAGGCTGAATGATGAAAATATGTAATTGGAAATTTCAGAGTTCATTGATCCTTCACATAAAGTGTATCAGCAGCATTCTTACAAAATATGAAATGTCACTGAGTCTTCATCAATGCTGGTGTTATTTTTATGAAGACTTTTTTTGTGTTTATTGACCCGGGACGCTGTGTCCCCTCAGCTGTCACCTTTTGTTAGTTGATTTTTTTAATATTTGTATTTCGTTTTTATTAAAGCTGCACTTGTCAATATTTTTATATTAACAGCAGATGAAATGAGTTTGTGTAGGTGTCAGTTTTGGTGTCAAACAACAGAGGGAATTGTTTTCAGTTTTTGAGTAGTTTACAGTATATTAGGATCAGGTAGTATTGACAAAAATATAAAAACTTAGGGATATTTTTTTAGCTGGAAGGCTGTACACAATTAACCTGGGACACCAGATGGTTTGAAAAATTTCACTAGTCCATCTCAGAGAGAGCCTATAAAGAAGTTTTTGGGGAGGGCAGAACCTTTCTGAACATATCCCATAGGTGATTGGACAATCGTTCCATTGATCATTTTGATTATGGATTAGACGGGCACTACTGCGTTACTGAGTATGTTTTACACTTTGTTGAACAAACTTAGGTCGAAACATGTCACAGTGGAGCAAAAACATCCTTACTAAAGAGAAGTCTGTAGTGTTGATATATTTTTTTGATAAAGAAATGTTGTCAAAATCTGATGAAACTGCTACTGAAGCTGTTAGCATCTATGCTAATCTTTTTAAGTGTGGTCACTTCCTGCTGACCTGTTGCTCATCTCTCTGACCTCTTTATAGTGTTAAAGGACTGATCTAGCTTTTTCCTTCTTTGGGAAAGGCATGCTGTAATTGTTGTAGATTGGAGCTCTGCAAGATGGAGCTGCATGATTACAGACATTGAATCAGGCTGATCCAGCTGCTGCGCGAGGTTGATAGACAGTAAACAGCCTCAGCACACTGGGGCAAGGTGTGTCATGCGAGTGTAAACAGTGAACTACACTGAAATATACAACTTAGAGTCACAACTACAAACTGGTATCACTTAAATACCATTATGCTGCGTTTCCACCAAGCTATCCGGTTTGATTTGATTACAGGTGTTTCCACTGTTAAATGAGGAGAAAAGGTACCCTGAAGGCACCTGCAGTCTGTTGATTGGTCCAAATAATCATCACTCCCTGTGCAACTGCAGTTAAAAAGAAAGGAACACACACCACTCTGTTTAAAAAACGTGAATCGGGAGAGATCTGCGTCTTTGCTTTTTTCGCTGTGAAGAATCTCAGCACGAAGTGATGCTCATGAGGCAGTCACAGGGGGTTCAGTGACTTTGAATGTGGTATGGCTGTTAGTGGTAAACAGGCTGACCTGAGTGTTTCAGAAACTGGGTTAACATCTAGGGTTCACACTGAATGGTTAACAAAAGAGAAAATATCCAGTGAGCACCCGTTTTCTGGTTGAAAATGCAAAGGAAAATGGATGGAGATTCAAGCTGGTAGAAAGGAAACAGTGACTCAACTAGCCACAACAGTTTGCCTTTGAATGTACTGCATGTTGAATATTGAAGCAGATGTTCCACAACAGCAAGAAGACCAACTGGGTGCCTCTCCTGTCAGCTAAGAATAGGAAACAGGTTAAAATTGGCATGTGGTCTCCAAAACAGGCCTGTAGATTTGAAGAATGTTGCCAGATCTGATGAGTCTCGGTTTGGAAGTCAGCTCAGCAACTCAGCAGGTAGAGCATGTGCCTCACAGCAAGAGGGTCAGCGGTTCGATCCCTGGGTCGGTCAGGGCCTTTCTGTGTGGAGTTTGCATGTTCTCCCTGCGCATGTGTGGCACTCTCGCCTCCTCCCATGGACCAAAAACACAAAAACACAGTTCAGGCAATTGTTGACTTCAAATTGCTCTTAGGTTTGAGTCTGAGTGTGAAAGGTTGTCTGTCTCTCTATGTGGCCCATCAGCTGGTAGCAGGTTCAGGGTGTACCCCACCTCGAGCCCAATGTAAGATGGAATAACCCCCACCTCCCCACTAGAAGGGATAATTGGAAAAGATAATTGATGGATGGATGAAAGCATAAATCCATCCTGTGTTAACAGTTCAGGCAGCTGGGAATGGTTTAATGGTTTGGTGGATACTTTCCTTTCTAACTTTTGGTCCTTTAGTCCCAACTGAGCATTGTTTGAATGTCATAGCCTACCTGAGTATTATTCTTGACCATGACCACCCCTTTATGACCACAGTGGATCCATCTTCTTATGGATACCTCTAGAGGATACCCTTAGTGTCACAAAGCTCGAATCATCTCAGTTTGTTTCATGAACATGACAATAAGGGCCCATTTACACAACAACAAAGCTGAAAAACAAGATTTTTAGTTGCGTTGTACCATCTGTTTACACGAGAACAATGTCTGGAGTGCCTGGATCCACAAACTTTTGAAACCACAGTGAAAAGTTTTAAATAAAATTCTTGTATCTCTCTCCATCTAAACAAAAAAGAGCATTGTCACCTTTTTTTCCTGACAGTTGTGCTCGGTTTGTTATCGCTCCTTCAAAAAAAAATGTGGATTTGCTGCAACAATACTCTGACCAGTGGAGATACATGTGTTTAATTCACCATATATGTGAAAAGTTTGTCTTCCATGGAAAGTGTAGGTGTGCAGGCAAGTTCTGTAACACCGTTTCACTACAAACCTACATCACTAACTACTCTCTTGTCATGCATGATACCTGATTTTCAGTCATTCTCCCGGATCCTTTGAACATGCATCGTTATAACACTGTCTCCACGTGAACGCAGTTTTGGAAACAAGAAGGAAATTTTCCGTTTCTGGTGCCAACGCAAATGTTTAAAACAGGCCTGAGTCATTTCAGATGCGCAGCCACGAAATCTGCAGCAACTGCTATCATGTTGTTGTGTCAATATGGATTTAAATCTCTGAGAAGCTGTGAAGCTATGATGTGTAAAGTGACCGCTGATTCGAGGAAAGCACCAGAGCTGAAACTTAATCCGTGGTCATATTAGTGGCAAAGACAGAGAAAGAGCACTGTCATGATCACATAAATAGAGTGGGAACATTTTGAAATGACGATCGGACTTTCCTCTCTTGCAGGAACAAACAGATTTCCAATAGTCCTGATCTGATGACTCGGGTCTTTTCATCTCAGGCTCAGTCATCGCACCTCATTCCTCGGGGTCGGTGAATGTGTCTGCAGGCCTCCACGCCCAACCACATGTACCCTCATGTGGTGACGGCCCAACCCTAAATAACTCCCATTCTGGTCCCATGTGGTGACCGGCAGCCCCCTCCTCAACTCACAGAGGGGAAGGAGAAAGTGTGAGAGGAGGAGTGTGTGACAGTGGGGAGCTGGGAAGATGAGGGCTGTCATTTGAGGAGAGCTGATGGTGTTTTGCACTGGACATGTGGTTTTGCACCACGAGGACGAAACGACAGCGGACGCAGGCTGATCTTACTTGGATGAATGAACGATTCTCGGACTGGACTGGACTCTGTTGTGAACTGGACTTCTCTGCTTGGTAATCCATCCACATTCAAATCCTTCAAACATCAATTCTGCGAGGCCGGAGCTTCAGCCATCCCTGATTTGAGGTGGTATTTTTTGATTTGTGACTCAGCTTGATGGCAGAAATAGATTGATAGAAGTCCCCATGAGTCTGGTGAGCAGGGCTGAGTCATTTGTTATGATCCTTCAGGGGTGCTGACAGAAAGGGGCACCTGAAATGTTGAGCCCTCCCAGCTCACAGGAGGTAGAAATAATGCCTGGAAACACCCGGATGTTTGGATTTACTGGAAGTCCTACCTTTGTTTGAGCGGTTTATCTCAAAGGAATCTCTGACAGTAAAGGCAGCAATCGTTTCTTGACACATAGCATTGTTGTGACTTTTCTTGAAGAGACTAAAAGTGAAAGTAAAGAACAAGACACCAACCCAGACCTCAAACAAGGCATTCTCTTATGAGTTAGGGAGAGGACGTTTGACTGAGACTTGAGCTGTATTCTGGGACAGGTTTCAGTCATTGCTGTGTTTCATGGACGTTGTAACAGCTTTGTTACGATTTGGATTTGATCTTTTGTACCAGAAAACAAATTACTTCAAACTAACTTCAGCTCCGGCCTCTATTGTGCGGCCACTGAACCCCAAATCTAAATATCTGGACAGCTAGATAGAAAACATCTCTTTGGACGTCTTCAGCACTCATGGATTCTCAAGGTGGCCCATACCTCAACAAGAAGGCCCTCTGCTCACCCCTGGGTGCCGCCCGCCTCTGCCAGTTAGTGATGGGTTGTGCTGTGATTGCCATGGTAACCCATGGTGCTGGCTACAGTGGCTCTCAGGGAGTGTTCTGCATGGCCGCCTGGTGCTTCTGCTTCGCCATGTCGGTTGTGGTCTTCTTCCTGGATGCCACTCATCTCCACAGTTGCCTGCCTGTTTCCTGGGACAACCTGACCGTCACAGGTGCTGCCTTGGCCACGCTCATGTAAGTCACATCATCAGGTGTCACTTCTCAGAAAGATTAATGCTGATTTTTTTACTGCCCTTGAATAGAAAAAGAATAGAGGCTGAGGTAGAGGTATCTCTTAGTGGGTCAATGGTGGGTCAAGACGAAGAGTTGAGAGGACATTTGTACCAAGTTTGAAAAAACCCTTGTTCTTGAGACGTCATGTTGACAAGCAAAGGATGAAAATGAGCCTCTATGACCTTAAACTTTGTCTTTTTCTTATTCCCCCATCCTTTTTTACCTTAAGCCTTACATGTTTTCTCAGATCCCTTACCTCCTTCATGCATGGTGTCGGCTACAGTAGACAGATATTTAATTTATACCTTTTAGGTTGCAGTGCCATGTCCAACAACCAGGTGGTAAACCCAAACCGTTGCCTTAAGTTTCATAAAAATATTGTCTTTTCACATTTTAATCATGTTGAGATATTCCATGATAAATCCAAAAAAGCCAGTGAAGGACAATTGGACATTATGCCTGTATTCAGATTTGACACTTTTTTATTTTTTATTTTAAATTTTGGAGGGATTCACAAAAGAACAGTTTGATTAATCAGCAGTAATACATAAACTTCAGATTTATCCTTTTTTAAAAATTTCTCTTAATTAATGTTTGTCAAAGACATTTGTGGATCTTTATTAAGTTCCACAAAATCACTTTTTATAACATTGATGTGTAGTGTCCACTGTGGTGGGCAGATACAGAACTCCCTCAAAATATAACACTGAAAAAAATAAAAGTGATTTTTAACTTGTTTGAAAGTAAAATCACATTAAATGTTATTTAGTAATTCATGTATGAAAAGGTTAAAGCCATCTAGAGGGACTACTTTTACAAGAAAGGAATGACTGTAGATTGACTGAATTTAGATTCAGCCGGGAAGGATATGGTTCAAATTTGGACTTTATTGCATACTAAGGAAATAGTGTTTAGATGCAGGGGCCAAACATGTGCCTCCATTAGACGTTGACCCATGAATCCCAAAGACCGATTAGATTTTCCTTAGTTAAAGTGGACTGATTAGAGACAGCCCCCACAGTCCCATATCTCAAGGTCTATTGGAATAAAGAATAGCTTTTTGGATAAATAACTGAAATAATGTCCACGCTAAACACACATTTCCTTGCTTATGAATTTCAGAGCCATATTGTTTTTAAAATGGTGGTTGCTAACAAACCAGAAACAGAGACTTAAGAATGGCTAAGGATGATAATGCAAGTATTTCTTCAAGTTTTTTTTAATAAAAAAGAAGACATGCATCATAGCCACAGTCATGGTAATCAACTTGATCAGGTCATTTGATTGAGCCGGGCATCCACTGTACGACTTTTTCGATCGCGGCGTTCAGCTGTTGCTCATACTGTACGAGTGAATCGCAGGGGTTAACAGTTCACAGCTCACGATTCTTCTTCTCACACTATACGACCCGATGCTCGGATGCGATCTAACTGCTCACACTGTTCGTCCATGTACGACATGCATGGATGTATTATAAGAACTTATAATAAAGTCTTATAATACATGACGACACGTCGGACTCTTGTATCCGGAAATGCAATGTTAAAAGTAGTAATAGAAGAAGAAGTGGAAAGTGGTCGGATGCTCACAGATGTGAATGAATAACAAACAAAAAGGCATTGCCCAAAATAGACACCGCTGTGCCTGCCACAGCTCAACAAGTCGACCCTCCATTGCTTGGGTCCAGGTCCGCTGTGATGCCATGCTGCTCCGTCTTGTGCATTTGTTTTCTCGTCTGTATCTACGTTTGTGCATGTGTAGTGTGACATAGCCTCACGAGGGGCGACAAGGATTTCAAACAGGTTTGATTTTCATCCGATCGATCGGGAGGTGGTTGTGAGGTGTTAATCGCTTCTTGTTACCTCGTGTATACTTCACGATGTGAGACGCACGATTGAGCCAAAACTCGCCCCGATCCCCAAAATAGTCGCACGGGTGAAAAATCTTGTGAAAAAGGGCTAAAAATCGCACAGTGGATGCCCGGCTTTAGGTGGAAATGCTCAAACAAGAGGCTACAACATGGTGTTAGAAGTTCAAAGTGTGGGTGCTGCTTCTTAGTTGAACTGACATGTTGTAATTTAATATGTTTGGTTGTAGCTTTTTACTCTACCTGATTAAATTCAAGCCTACAATATTGGAAATTCAGGTCTGTTCATCATCGTGATAGTATTATTTTTTTGTAAGAAACAGAAGGTATCAAGAACACATTATGAAAATCCCTTATGCTTTTAGCCAACACTCAACTTAATGCCAATTTTTAGTCTGGCCTGCAAAAATTAATCATCCCTGCCCCATACTTTGAACAGTTCAGGTTTTCTTCAGTTGTAGTTTTTCCTGTCTTGCTTCATTCCAGAGTCCATGACAAGCAGGTCAACTCCATTCTCTTAACAAGGAAGAGACAGACCAAACTCACTAAAAACAGAAACATTTTTGGAGTGTTCCTTAAGGGAACTACGGTTTCTGTGCTTCCCTGATTACATTGTAAGCAAAGAGCCTTGACCTTAAACCTATGACTTCAAAAACAAAGTTTTCATTTTTGTTTTATAATGAATACTTGTGAAAGATTAGAAGAAATTCTCTTAAGGTTTGTGTAGATTTCATTTTCTAAAATTTGAACTGAAGAACAGGGTGAGGGCTGGAAAGACTGGAGCATTGTAAACAAAGAAAGGGCAAGACAAAGATGACAAATTAATGTTTATATAGTCAAATTTCTGCTGCTGCTGTTGACACATCATTATGAAGAAGCCTAACCTGACAAACCAATATATATGCCACTAGTTCAACTCGGAAACATGCCATTGAAAATGTTTGCCAATGGGCAGAACCTTTCGAAAGCAAACCTAGCAGGTGATTGGACCATTGTTTGCTCAACCACATTCATTACAGACTAACCTGATAGAGTAGGGGGGCACTGCTGGTTCAGGGTCAAGGACAGGATGTGAACCCATCTGGTAAAACAAACTCTCTGCGAAACGTATCAGAAATGGAGCTTAGAAATCCTTTCTACAGAGCTTGTATTGTTGATATTTCCTCTTCATTTAATAGAGAAAATACAGTACTAGTAGCAGCTATGCTGATCTCTGTACAAGCAGTCACTTCCTGATATTATTTTGCTCGTATCACCTCCTGCCCTAAAGGACTCTGATTGAGCCATGCAGCTTTGGACTGGTCATACTTGATGTAAATTGGAACTTGGAAAGATGGATCTGCATGATACAGACATCAAATCAGGCAGATCCATCTGTGCTGCATGGTTAAGAGTAACCATGGTATGCTAATTATACACTTGAATTGAAAGATAAGGTTTAAGTGCAAATGCTTATATCACGAAGAAACATGTCCAAACACCTTTTCACCAACAAGGTAGTTACAACTTCCTTCACCTAACATCCAAGTCAAATATGCAGGAACTTTGAAATCCTCTGAAGCAGCTTTTCACCATTGTTTAAAATCATATTATTATTTTCTTTTCCTCCTGCAGGTATGTAACAGCCTCCGTGGTCTACCCGCTCTTCTTCGTCACCACCGAGTGCCCGTATGCCGGCTGTGAAGTCCTCTACTTCCGCATCGCCGTGACCGTTTGCTCCATCCTAGGTACCCTGGCCTATGGAGCTGAGGTTGCCTTATGTCGAGCCAGGCCAGGTCAGGCTGTCGTGGGCTACATGGCTACGGTCTCCGGCCTCCTCAAAGTGGTTCAGGGCTTTGTGGCGTGCATCATCTTTGGAGCTCTGGCCAACAGGAGTGAATATTCCCGCTATGCTGCCACTATCTACTGCGTGGTCGTGTATGCTTTCTGCTTTGCCATGACCGCACTGGTGGTCATCATGACGGTGTGTGGGCGGACCAAGGCTGTGCGCTGCATGTCGTTTGACCGCTTCGTGGTGGTGTTCACCCTGCTGCAGGTGCTGCTCTACCTGAGCGCATCAGTAATATGGCCGATTTTCTGCTTTGACTCTAAATACGGCTATCCATGGAGGCCGTCGTCATGTCCTCGGGGGAAGTGTCCGTGGGACAGCAAGGTCGTTGTGGCTATTTTCTCTTTTGTTAACTTAACTTTGTACGTGGCTGACCTCATCTACTCCCAAAGGATACGGTTTGTCTCCACACGTGTGCCCACCACTGCCAGAGTGTAGGATATTGTGTATGGTATTTAAAGATGGTGGATACTGAGGAGTAAAGGTGGGTTTGAGTCACGTATCTGAGGCTCTGGACCTTCCTGTTGCCACATGGTTTTCTGCCGAGGCATCCAGACATTTGAATTCACTTAGGAATGTGAACAAGGAATTTCCCCTCTGCCACACCCCGCTGAGGTGAGACCCCATCTCTTTAACTCGCCCCCTCTGCCCTCTCAGAGATTTTGGGACAGCAGCCAGCCTCACCCATGCAGCCAAGACTCACCACTACACCCTGCCAAGTTCTCATAAACCAATACACCCCTGCTATGTTTGATCACGCTTATATATACACACTTCTCTGCTGCTTGTATGTGTGCTAAAGTGATACATGAAATTCTTGAGTATAAATAGTAAACCTGGCATTGGCATCCGTGGTATCTTAGTCATCTGCAGACCTCACACCAGGGATTGACGGGCTTTGCCCAGGCTGCCAAAAATAAACAGGAGCTGTCTGTGTTCATATTGAAGCTTTGAGACGGTGTTTAAAAGAGGCTGGGGTCTCCGAACACTCTTTAGAAAGCTTCCTTGGGTCAATGATGGTCAAGGGTCAGTGTCTCTAGATGCTATGGTGAAATTTGTAAAGTGAAACTGGTCAGAGAGACCGAAGAATGTTGACACGCTCAATCTGGAGACTCAATGTCTGATTTATTTTGGACAAAAGTGAAATGTGGAGAAGATAACGTGCATTTATTTGTTACTTTCATATGTGTAGTTGTACATAATTGAAATGAGGGTTCATAGTTTGCTAAAGATTTATAGCTGACTATAATCAGTATGTTTTTACTGACAGCAGATTAAATGACGCTGAACCATAAAACTTCAAATAAAGGACCATCCCAAATGGAGGTATGGTCCTGAGGATTCTCTGTTTTCACTTTTAAGAGGAAGATCTTAAAGTAAGCAGTCAGCCAACTATCTGTCATAAATGCAACCAGAAGGAGGACCCAAATACAAGACTCAAAGCCAAGACCCTTCCAACGAGAAAGCACTTGAAGAATGCAGATCTCGGCCAAGGTTGCTCACATATTGCTGTTACATCTATAAGCGATAGTTCAATGATAATGTTTCCATCATAATTTTTATTTTTATTTAGCACTCAGAATCATGCTGATATCATTATTAGTTAGACAATTATTGGGTGGTTATCTGGATTACCAACAATATCAAATCATTTTTAACTTGGGCCATTACCAACATCACCTGAAAAACTTCAGCAAATCCTTCCAGTAGTTTTTGCGTAATCTTTCTAACAAAAATACAAACACACACACACACACACATATAACCTCCTTGATGGAGTAAATAAAGAACAAAAAAACACTGATATTTGTCAGTGTGAATGTGTTTTCACCAAACTCCTACAGATTTTGGCAACAGTTTGACTTCATGAACGAGCTTGTATTGTGTGCTTTATTTCTCAACAACAGTGCCTGCCTAATTTTGCACAGCAGCTGGATCCACCTGATTCAAGCTCTGTAATCAGGCAGATCCAATCGTTGCCAACTCCAATCTACCATGACTGTGAACGGCTTAATCGGAGTCTTTTAGAGGAGACGAGGTGGGAGCTACGAGCAAGACAACAACAGGACTGACTGCACTTATAGAGATTAGCATAGATGCTAACAGCTTCAGTAGCAGTTATATCAGATCCAAACCAACCATTTCTTTATTAAATAGAAAACAAATAACAACAGTGGAAGCTTTTCTAAAAATATATCTATATTTTGGCTCCACCTCTGACAGAGTTTATTACCTCCTCCAAGGAGGTTATGTTTTCGGGAGAGTTTGTTTGTCTGTCTGTCTGTGAACAAAATAACTCAACAAGTAATGGATGGATTTTGATGAAATTTTCAGGAAATGTTCAGCATGGGAAAGAAAGACCTGATTCAATTTTGGTGTTGATCCGGATCACCGTCTGGATCCGCCATGGCAAAAAATGTGATTTCTGAGAATAACTACTGAACTAAAATAGATATCATTATGAATCCAGTTGCTAATGGTATGTTTTCATGGTCAAGGAACCTAAATATTTAGATGAAATAAAGGTAGGACTTTTATTTATGGTCTAAATCACAATATGGCTGAGGACTGTGGCGCTGGCAGAGGTCTGCGCTCTCCAAGTGCTTCTCTAGTTCTATAGAGTGGCTCACTTCTGTCCTTTACACCACAGCAGCAGTGCCCACTTATAACATCATCTGACTGGCCTTGAATAGATGTAATTGACAGAATGATCATCCAATCACCTGCGGAACATGCTTTTGAATGGGTCTGCCCATTCCCAAACACTTTCTATGGGCTCTTTCCCAGATGGACTTGTGACATGTAGTGATCAGTCCATCTGTCAGGTTAGTGCCCCCTAACTTCATGATATGATTGGCCCATTAAGAGTATGATTGACAGGATCAGTTACATTGTGGGTATATTTTTAAAGGTTCTGCCCTCACTAGACACTTTCACAAAGCCCAGATGGACTAGTGAAATGTATTTATACAGTTAATGAACTGTCCATCTGTCAAGCTAGGTTACATTGCAATGCATAACAGAGGTCACAGAATAAAATGGTGTACAGCAATAGCTTGTTTCTCTGACAGCAACTTTTATAAATCATTTTATAAAAGATTATTCATTGTGTAATAAAATAGAAACACCACTTGTAAATCAATGCTCTCTTTAGCGATGCCACCCTGCAGCAGGAGAATTGTTTACCTCTGTTCTCCAGACCAGAGAACGGCTAAGCCGAGCCTGGCGTACCGCACAACAACAGCAGACTGGGGTCTACGCGTTCATGGTAAACACTGCGTGCAGTGCATACGTCAATTGATGTTAGCTTGCAATAGGTGGTTTCAGATGCAGCTTGGGTAAAAAAATTCTACAATTATGAAAACAAATATAATTTCTACCTCTTTTGAAATGTACACACTTTAACATGTGATTAGAATCAACGTTTCAGCTGCACATAAAACCTTCTTGATGACAGTTAATGTTTCACTTCGGCTGAAATGATTGATTTCTTAAAAATTGGTCCAGAGTTGGTCTGAGACGGAGCAGAACAGCAGAGCCTGTCAATAGCAGCCTGCTAAATTTCAAAGTGTTGTTTCACTTTTTTTTTCAGGTAACGCCTTTATGTCCTCTTTTTTCCTCACTGTTAAAATATATGTTCATAATGTTCAGGATGGTAATGTGTTCTGTGATGTAATTACTCTGGTTTTACTTACAAATAAATTCATTAGTCTCATTTGTCTTGTTGCCTTATTTTCTACAGGGTAAAAAATATAATTTGAAACTATTTTTTTATTTTAATTTGCTTATTTCAGAAGCGCCCGTCACCCCTGAATTCTCAAGGCAGCGATACTAGACCTGATCGATGCCTTTAGAAATGAACAATTGTTCTGTCATTAACACTCAAATCTGAGATCCTGATGATGTCTGAGTCTGTAATGTAGGCATTTCAGTGGGTTGTGTGCCTCTTCCCAGGATTAAAAAAAATTATAAAAAATCTTGTGCTTTTATTTTGAAACAGATTTTTATGCAGTGGATGAATCGATATACTCAACAAAAAGGTGTTCAGCTAATGCTCTTAAGATTTTTATAAGTATGTTACTTCAGTGTTTTGTGTGTTGTGACTTCCCCGTTAACAATAGTTTTTTTATTGCTTCTGATTGGATTTTATCAATACAAAGCTGTTCAGTATCTATTCACTGAAGGATTGTCACATCCACAGTTACATTAATACTCCTGAAACGTTGTGTCCCAGGATGCACTTTTAGGTTTCAACTAATGCAGCTAATTAAATGGAAAAATAGGCTTTTACCTCTCTAGCATCTTCAAACATGGAGGTTATTTGGTTTATTATTAAACATTTTTGTAAGTGTTGGGCGTACCCTGATATTATTTCTCAAGTGCAAGTCCAGCATCTTTTTATTGAATAAATTTGAGAAGTTGAAAATTTTCCGTGATATGTGTTGCAACTTGACTTTGAAATTGAGAACCACTGGATTAGACAAACACACACCCATAAAACTGTGATTAAGCTAGACTGACAAGCATAACAGAGAACCTGGTATTACCAGTTTTCATTTTACAACCAACATGATGATGTTGTAAGATGGAGGGACGACTCTAAAGTCAGCAAAACTACATCTGTTAGTCTTAAACAATTAAACAAGCAAGTTAGCTTGAGGGGCCTCTACTGAGACTTTCCAGTGTTTCCCTTTCCTCAGCCTGAAAACCAGTTCTACATGAGAATTGATAACAGCTCTCTCGAGGAATCTAAATTATTCATTTTTTTGCTTTTGATTCCTTCCACTTTCTTCTGCATGTTTTGCAAATCAATGATGTCACACATTCATCAGAGGCAGTCAGCAGGAATGACAACAAAACATCAGAAAATCATGGGAGACGAGGGGCAGTAGAGGTCAAAATAGTGTCTTTATTTTTAACAAATTGATGCAAAGTGCACAACTTGCAGAGGCATTCATGCAGCATCCATGGCACTTAATATCAGTAGTGATATGTCTTTGACATTGCTGCAACCGAATACCTAAAGGCAAACATTTTTCTCACAGAAAATCTACTGTAATCAATGAAAGAATCATTAGAAAATCAATTAATTCTTAGGAGTTGCAACTTCTTGTAGTCCCTTCACAGCACATCGTTAAAGATGCTATGAGGAGTTTCTAAGTAGCCTAATAAGAAAAAAGTCTCACTTTTAGACATTTGCCTGATCGAAATACACACTTTAAGATGAGTTTTATAGCATCAAAATAGGTTATTTATAAATGCTATTCCTTAGCTTCATGGTCGGGTCGGACAGGGCTGAACTGATACTCAACTTCAGGAACAAAACAATTAAAACTAGAGCAAATTGATATTATTCGGACACGTCTTAGAGCACCGGGCTGGAAGGAGAGATATAGCCGGCTACAAAACTATGATACTAAGTTTTCCAAAAATTGCTTGTTGTCACACATCAAAAACTACCACTACATAACTAGAAAGAGATACATTACCTCGTCGTTTTGCATCCTGTAAGTTGTTGAAAAAAAAGAAGTTGTAAAGCAATGCAGAGTTCTGAGGAAGGTCCGAGCTGCATTCATTAGCATCACAACAAACACACGCTTTGGCTTGGGTCACGTCTTTACGACAGTCGCCGCGCGTGCTCAGGGGTAGCAGAGTCTTTATGTCCATGGAAATAGATTCTCCTCATAGCACCTTTAGGGCAAGGATGCTGTTTTCAAAGTTCAACTTCCCCACTGTCTCAAGCTTCCATCTTGAAGAAACAACTGTGGTTCGTTTTCAACTTTGATTGCCATACATACAGATTCCTCCATACTCTTATTGGTCAATGCCTCTGACATCACAACCATGTCACATGAGGCTGTAAAAATAAAAACCTTTTAGACTCTAACTCGCAGTCATAGGGTGTCCAGGCAGATCTTTTGTTGTTGGATGAAAGATGGAAAGAGTGATTTTCAGGGCTGACAGCACCTGAAGCCCTTGGACTGTCGGGTCAGACTGTAATTGTAAATAAATTGTATAGTTTGACCTCGGTTGGATGCCACATTTAATCTGCACACTATGAGAAAGTAAAGGTGCAGAGAAGCGGTTTGGTTGCCCTCCTCTCTGTCAGCTCTTCCTTTATTCACAGAAATAAAGCAGGAGGACGTCCTGCAGACACATGCTGGCCTCTCTTTCTCCTTGTCCTCCTCTTCATTATGATTCCTCTCTCTCCTCAGACTTTCACTCGTCAGCCCTCCTCTCTCTTTTGGTCACCTCTGTGATTCTTCTCTCTGTAATCCAGGATCAATGATTTCCCCTGTCACTTCTCTGAGTGCTGTGGATGTATTATATTAAGTCCTCGGGAAGCCACTGTGTCACAGCATACGTGAAGAGAGACTTTTTCTGTTCCCAGAAGCAAATCCAACAACAGTTGGCTGCTCTGGAGTCCAAATCTGCCTGAAACCTCAGAAATAGGAACTGTTCCTCTCTGAGATTTACTGTTTCAAACACTGTGCCAATGTTCGTCAGCGAGTTAATAACAAAGACTGTCAGAATACTGAAAAAACTCAGAGTGACAGAGGCAGTTTGGCTACAAAAGCCAACTTTTGAAGCTAAGAAGAGGAGCTGAGGCAGCAACAAGGCATCCTGACAAAGAGCTCCAGAGCAGGTTTGTAAACACCAGGCATGCAGCGTCTGCAGAACTCATGTCCTCTTTAAAAGACAAAAGAGGAAAGAAAATTACTACGGATGTTCAATACCATTTTTTGTGGCTTTTGTTGTAAAGTTACTTTGAGTATATAGTTATTTAAGTAAATTTACCAAGTCCAAGTGGAGACTCATGGATCTGTAGGATTTGCATTTCCACATTGGTTCTGTTATAAAACACATTAGCTAGTTGTATGGCTGTAGAACCTGGACATCTACACAGATTTTATTTTTAATTTAATTTAATTTATTTATTTGATTAGGACAGTGCACACCAGTCAACAATTTCGTTATACACGCCATTGTAAATATGCCGGAATTAGCACAATAGCTAAATTTCATCTGTTGTCCTAAGGCAGGTGATCAAACAGAAAAAACAAAATTAAAATAACACTTTCCGCAAGACAGTAAACAAAAAACACACAGTTTTAACAAACAAGATCGACACAATGTGTAAACAACAGATAACTCACAATCTATCTAAAAACAGGAAACATCAAGCTCTCAGTAGCAGCATCAGCAGCAATGGAGGAGGAGATGAACATTATGTATGATTACATGACTGGTTTGTTTTCAACCAATGTTTAACTTTGTTTTTAAATGTTAAATAGTTGTCACTGTCTCTGATCTGTGCTGGTAATCTGTTCCATGACTGTGCTCCTCTAATAGACGCCACCCTCTGGCTAAACTCTGTCCTACGTCTCGATATGTTGCAGTCTCCTCTGGTCTGTGCTCTGGTATTCATGCTGGTGTCCTTTTTCTGAATAAAATCATTTAATGGTGGGGGAGCAAGTCCATTCAATACCTTAAAAATAAGACAAACATCAGAGTATATTTGGTAAGAGTCAAAATTTAAAATATTATACTTACTAATGATATTACAATAATGGAAATGAAATGGTTTCCTGTCAATGATTTTACTGCCTTCTTAAAGAGAGATATGATGGGTTTTATTGTACTTGATGTTGTATGTGACCAGGTTGTATTGCAGTCCTTTAGAAGAAGAGTCCTTGAATCTTCTAAGGATTATGTGGTTATGGTTGAGTTTGTTTGACTGACAGCTTCACACCCCAGTGACATGTATAGAACCTGCACTTGTAAGAGGACTTAATGACCTTTTTAACATTTTATGATCCTTAAAACTGATGACATTACAAACTATAGCCCTGCTTGTTTTCAACCTCTCCTGGTCCGATCAGCAGGTTGATTAAGAACAGGAAAGGTAAGGTAGCTCTATTTGTATCCATAAGTACATTTGGTTTACAGAAGGTGAGTCATCTTCCTTATTCACACAAAAATATCAAGGATGGGGGTGCTGGTTTGGCAGAGTGGTTAGCAACCAGGCACGTCCCATATACATACACGTTTGCAGAGTGTCTTCCTCTACTCTCTCACCCTTTTCACAAACCTATCCACTGTTATTCTCTCCTATCAATAAAGGCACAAAATGCTCAAAAATTACATTAAAAACTAAAAACATCCAAGGACAAGACCAGACACGATAAAGTACAACAGTGCTAAAGCCTGACGTGACTGCCAAGGACCTTTATTACAGGTGAATAACATGATCACATAAAGACAGCAGATTTTACAGGCATCTGAAAGGCACGCTCCTGTTCTGATTAACATTTCCAGACTAAAACATTAAACTAGGAGCTGAGAGTAAACGAACTCTGACGTGACGGACAGAGCTCCTACAGAGCGATCTGCAGCTCCATTAGGCCTGTGCGCTCTGTGCTCCTCTGTGGAGCTCCATTTAACAGCTGCTCCATGTTTGGCACTAGCTTCCCTCCTCGCTCCCTGAAGACTCAGTCTTAAACATAGCCAGGTTTACACTCTCCCTCTCTAACACACTCAGCCCACAGTATGGTCCCTCCTGACAGAGATGAGCTTTGACAGGTGTCCATCATTACGTCTCGACCTGATTCTTTGGCTGCGGGAATGTGAGGGGATGTTAGGAGACAGGGGACAGCTGGTTCTCGGTTGAGACTGATCTCTGATGGCGTCTGCTGCTGAGGTCAGCTCCCCTGTTTCTCTCTGCTTGTTTTACCAAATGTTGCATGAAACGTTGTTGAGGACGAAATCTTTGGTCCCAGTGGAGCTATTACTGTGCAAGACTCTTCACTGAGTGTGAATAAGGACTCAGAGGGCTCCAAAGCCTGGCGCTTATATTAGAGTGCCCCCCTGCAGGGGCTGTGGTCCTCCACGGGGAGGTGGTGACTCCTTCGCTGTACCATAAATCATTCCCATCTCTCTTGCCAGTTTCTGGCTGTTTTCTTTTTTCTGTTTCTCTTGTCAAGGCAAATATGCACCAAAACAAAGTAAAAGGAAGAAATGGGTCAAAAGATTTGATGCTAAGCTGGTATTCTTCACATCACTGTCACTTTATACCTGTGCAGGTGAAGGCAGTCACGACAAACCTGAGGGAAAGAAACATTCAGACTCCACACAGAAAGGCCCTGATCAACATGGAGTTTGAACTAGTAACCTGATTGCTTTGAGGCAATACATGCTGTGCCACCCTGCCCTCTAAGAGCCTCAAAAGGTTTTCATTTTATCTTATTTTAAAGCTGGGGTTGGTAATCTGATTTAGATACACTTTTTGTAATACTTGTCTAAATTGTCCTTATGACCCAATGGCAATCAATTCATAATGTGTTCTTAAAATAGAGCGAAAAATATCCGCTATCTACAGAAGGAATAAACCTGGGTAAACACCAACCAATATAACTTTTGGTGCACACATTTTTAAAATGAAAACATTTTTAAATCCCATCGCTGTTCTGCCCACCTCCTGCCTGTACCTGTGTACAGACTCTGATTCAGTGCGTGTAGCCGAGCTGAGAGGGATCAGAGTCCACTGGAGAATGCTTACCTTTCAAGTTTTGTCTTTGAAAATAAGGGAAGCCCACTACGAGCCCTCCCACAACCCCAACCAAGCTCCAGTATCCCTCACATTTTAAGACAGATGTACAAGAAATCTAAAATAAACTCTTTGTTTTTCTAAGTTTGTTCTGCTGCTCTAATCTCACGACAGCTGCCACCCAGGCTACTGCAGGTGGACGTTCTCGCGAGGCTTTTTCTTCTTCTTCAGTTTTACGGCGGTTGGCATCCATCATTTTGGAGCATTACCGCCCCATTCAGGCTAGTGACAGAGTTCAGTTTGGATAAGCAGAGGAATGTTTTTATTATTATATCGTCACACGGGAGATTTATGGGAGAATACTGATATGGGACGTCTGGAAAGAGGATAAAATACGTAAAATATGGTAGTTTCATGGCCAAAACGGGAGACTTGACAGCTATGTGGAGAATGGCAGAGGAACTACCTGTACCCCAATCACTAACTAACTTTCCATGTTTGTTTGTTTGTCTTTTAACTTTACTATGATAATGTTTTGCTGTTTTCTTACTCCTGACTGAGACATGACCTGGCGTAGTGTAAAATATAAACGTTGTGCTGGAGGCTGGTTTGGAGTCGAATCAGTCTTCTGGTTGTGAATCAGCTGCACTCGTGCATGTGAGCGGGGGTCATTTTGGAGGAGGAGTGGGAGGGACTAGGCGGAGCCCTGAGGAGATGCTGCATTTAAATTCATGCAATAGTTTTCCAAAATTACCGACCCTAGCTTTAAATCAGAATTTTTAACTTTTGTGGGAAATGAAGCGAAGTACCGGTAACTATTTGTCACATACGATGTTACAGCACTGACTAAAGGCCCAGCAAAGCAACACTGGCCTTGCAGCTCACGAGTCCAACACCTGTAAGTACGAGTACCAAATAAAGTCAATAGAAACACCTCTGAGCTGAAAACAAACCAGTCTACCTCAGTTTGTTGGTTTTATCTCACATATTCCAGGAGATAAAATCTTTCACTGTCATCGGAAACAAGCCAAACCAGCTCTGGCCAACATGGCTGAACGATTATTCTGCCTACATTTGAGCCTCACCTACAAAAAAACATCCCAGTGTTTACATTCTGGAGAAGAGCCAGAACACTCCAAAGAAATGAGTTAAGTTAACCACCTCAGCACCACTGGAGTACCCAAGTGGACAAATTATGTGGATAAGTGATATCTCTTGAGCCATACAGTAAATCATGTGAGTAACCAATGAAGCTCCAACTTTGGCCAATCCAAAATCAACTAACAACTACTCATTGTGGAAAGTTTTTAATAGTCATTTAGTTCAGTGTTATTCTGATATTTTGAATGACTCTGTTGTGATGAAAAAAAATACAAGTGCTGTTATTAACCCTCCATTTTGACCTTTAAAGGAAGAACCAATTTTACTCAGTCTGCTGACCAATCAGCTGTGCCCAGCTCCTATTTTTTTCTGATGAAAGCGTTCAAGTGAAAAGAAAGTGATCTATCAGTTTTTGAAAGACTTAGATCACCACAAAAATCTAATCAGTTCTTCCTTGTGCCATGACCAACATTCCCTGAAAATGTAATCATAATACATTCAGAACTTTTTGAATTATTCTGTTAAACAAACAAATAAATGCTGGTAAAAACACAACCTTCTTGGACAAGGCTTTTTTTATTGTACACATAAATATATTATAAGTTACTGTAACAGGAGCCAATCAAGCAATTATGGTCATTAAAGTATTTAAACAACACAGTCAAGATTTTTGAGTTATTATGTATTTAAATGCTGCAGGGACATGATAGAATCTGTAATCTTATAACTTAATTGTTCTGGCCTTACAGCAAGAAGGTTTCTGGTTCAACTCTGGAAATCAGTCAGGGCATTTCTGTGCAGGGTTTGCATGATCTTCTCCTGCTCGTTGTTTAGTTCTAGTTCTAGTCCTTTGCCTAAAATATCTAAACTATCTGCCTAAAATAAATTAGTCATCTTAATTATTTTATTTTAGTCTTATTTTTGTTGAGCAAATCCTCCTGTAAATTTTGTCAACTAAAATATGAAGTGTAAAGTGTAAGGCATTTTCTGTTTCCCTGAATTTCTGAAGTCATGTTTTACAATTTGATACATTTATTAATTTTTCTCAATAACACCAGCTTCTTCCAAACATGTCATTATTTTATACTCTCATCAGCACTGCTGTGTGTTGAGGTCAAGTAACACATGGAACACAATGCGAGGTGTGTTTTACTGACAGCATTGTCTTCAAGGCGGAAAATTAGACTGGCCTCCCTCCTAAAGAGAGTAGACCTGATTGGACCTCTCCCGCCACCATGCAGCTAAAGAAGTTGTGATTGGATTTATTCCTAACTTGTTCCTTATTTTTAATTAATTTCCTAGTCAATTTAGTTTTAGTTTTTGTGCATGTGCACTTGTTTTAACTAGTTACAGTTTTGTGTTTGTCAGGGGAAAACAGGCTGTGAATGAAATCTATGCCAAAAATATTTAGTCAGCAACATTAACACCACCCCACCTCTCACCTGATGTCAGCTTGGCTCTAGCCCTCTAATAGCCTTGCAGAACAGACGAACCTGCCTGATTCTGAAATCCTGCATATCCATCTTGCCAGTCTCCATTGTCCAACAACTTCACTCGGCTGAATGCTTAACGGCCCAATCAGGGAAGAGAGGGGGTAGCTCTGCGGACGTGACGGCAACAGGAAGAGACTGCATGTTTGAAAACAATGGTGGCTTCTGAAGCATCTTAATATCTGCATTTTTATAAAATCAGAAATGGACTCAATTTATTCTTGAACAGAAGAGCAAAGAACGTCACTTGAAGCTTGTCTAATGAGAAATCATGATTTTGCTTTTCTCCTGAGAGGGGATCACTGCTGGGAAACTGGGAGAGAACATACACGCTGGCTTAGCCTGTGGTCGTCATGGTTACTCAGTGATATTTGGTGAAATCTGCTCTCCTCAGAAGTTTACTGGGAAAACTTGGTAGGGATTGTCCTTGACGAGGTTCACGTCACATATACAGTAAGTGACGTGTTAAATGATACATCTGTGTGGAAAAAGACCGTAGTTTAAGCTAATGCAAGCTGTTGTTAGCTGTTAGCCACTACATATAGCTGCTACATATTCCAAGTCATACGTACCAGCGTTGCTTGATGTGGATTGGTCTGTGATGAGTGTGATGAGCCGAAAAATCGTCCAATCAGAAGCTGCTGTTTGTTTTTGAAGGTTCTGCCTCTGAGAACATTTTTGAAAAACTCTTTCCCAGATGGACTAGTGAAATATTTCTGTGGCGGACATATAGAATAGTGCGTCTGGTGTATCAGGTTAGCCCTCTACACCCCCAAAAGGAATGAGGTATAAAATGATGGTTGTATGGATGTAATTGTGTGAATATTGCACATCATGGTATTTGAGACCAAAATTGTTATTGCAATGTGCTTACAAGGTTCAAGAAGTACTTACACAAACACTGAAATAATTTATAAAAGTTTTAATTTAGTTTAAAAAAAATGAATTGAAGAAAGATCTGCCATGGTCAGACCCCCTTCACCTCTCTGGTCCTTGTTGAGGTTTTTCTTTGAAGGGGATTGTGGCTCTTTCCTGCCTCCCTCCCTGGAGACTTTTTCTGGGTTTTCTGCAGACAGCGTGACTTTCTTCAGCATCCTTGTCAAATCCAAAACACGACCAGACTTCAGACTTCATACAGTATCTGTGTGGGCACACTATCAGAGGCCAAACTATGCAAACTGCGCATGTGCGTCTGTGTCTAAAGGACTGCTGCAGCCTTGCTGAGGAGCAGACTCTAGCTTTCCAGGCAATTAAAAGTGTCACCATGAGTTATTGACAAAATGAGGTAATCAAACATGGTTTTAATGGTACATACCTGAATGGATGGATGGATGTAGAAACTCCAGTTGAATTCTGATTCGCAGTTCTCTACATTTTTTCCCTCAGGTCTTTTTTTTTTAAATATATCTACAGTGACTTTTTGGTCACACTAAGGCCGTTTTTGAATTTGCCTACTATACTAGCAGTGCGTACTGATTCAACCAAAATGTAGTATGCAGTATACAGTATGTGATCAAAAAGCGAAGTTGCAGTATGCAAAAACTACCCGGATGATGTACTGATTCGGAAAAAATTCACAGTATGCATCGGACCAGTCTGCTTTGCCTACTGTTACCCACAATGCAAAACAAAAATAGGTCAGTTGTTTTTGTTCTTCCTTTAACAATTCGTAATGGCCGGATGGTGGTTTTACGTCCGTCCTATACCTGCAGCATTATTAGTGAACCACTGACAAGTCTGACATTTTACTGTTACGTTTTCTCCTCTGTATTTCCACCACCTTAAATGTTCCTGCTTCTCCTCATTCTTAATACTGTATTGTACGTTTGATGTTTATTCTTGAACTTTTTTTTTTTTTTTTTAAGTGGCCCTAACACACCGTCGTATGCCATCACACAAAAATATACAAAATAATTCCTCTCCGAAATAATAAAATAAATAAAATGAAATGTAAATAAAACTGAAATGTCAACGTGTACTCATGGTTTGTTTGTTTTGTACAATTAAAATGAAGTTTGGGAAATAAATAAGCTGTAGCCTACTTCCGCTTTGCTCAAACTGGAAACTAGCGTAGCATACTACAAAATAAACCTAACAGAACAGTCATACTACATTCGAGTGTAGTAGGCAGTATGCAGTGCCAACTACATACTACTTTCATGCTCAGTATGTGGTAGGCGAATTCGAAAACAGCCTAAGTGAGGTGAGGGGGCCACATGTGACCCCTAAGTTGCCGGTCGCCCTTTACCGATGTACAGTTTTCTAAATCCAGTCCAAGCTGAGGATGGACTATCTGTATGACACATCACCACACAGCTCCAGCCTCCTTTTGTTCTTCTGGGTCTTGATCCTTATTTGTCAGCGAGACAGATCTGCTGATGTGCTCTGGGAACTCCTTTATTAGTTTTGGCTTAAACCTAAAAACTGAGGGCTGACATTAGACTGGATGCCTTAACTTTCTGTGCCGTGGTCTCTTTTGTGTTCATTTGTATTCCCTCTTATCTCTGACTCATTCTTGTCACTCACTCTGCTCTCAGACTGCAGAGGTGCACACTCGGGAAAGATTTTCTGTCTGTCTGTGATATTAAATATGCACATCTCTCACTCAACAAAGCCGCTTCCTCTCCCCCTTGGTTGCATTTTCTCAATCCAGAACTTGTTGTGAGGGGCACACACGCTCGCTCACAAAGACACAGAGTACATACGCACACCTAATCACGCCAAGAAACAAATTGTTGTGAGCGCTTCACCTCGATCCGCTTGTTGCTCCGTGGAGGGAAGGGAAAATAAAGAAAGAGATTTGAGCGGTGTGGTATTTTTAATAAATCTCTCGGGGGGTTTTGTCAGAAAGAGAAAGAGCGAATGAGTGCTGTCACGCCTCAGCACACATGCAGAGTCTGACTGATAGATAGAACAGAGGCAGGCAGTGGGAAATTGACTTTGTGTGCATGAATCTGACTCAGAGGAAATGTTGCTCAGATTCATCACCCAAAATTTCAGCCTGTGTGAGATCAGGTTTGGGGCTTTGGCGGCTCAGTGGTAGAGTTTATAATCTTTTAATTGTAAGGTTGTTAGTTTGATCTTAGTTCACAGTCACGTGCAAATGTGTCCCTGAGCAAGGCATTAAACTCCAAATTGCTCCCACTGCTGCTTCAATTGGGTGTAAATGTGCATTTAAAGGTTAGTTTGGGGTGCCAGAGGCCCATGACACTGATAAATATGGATGCCGATAAAGGAACCTGAAAGCTTTTTCACTTGGGGAGTTATTTTTGGTGGACAGTATCTGATACATGGAAAACAAAGAAAGAAGAAAGACATGTTTTATTTGTCCCTCATGGGGAAATTCAATTCTTCACACTCTGTTGTTAAAACATGTTACACAAACAGGCTGGAATACACAAACAGGTCCTATGGTCATGCATTAATGGAGAGCTATCAGAGTGATGGCTGTTGTCATGGCTTTGGAGTAAACTGCCTCGCTCAAGGGCTCTTTGGCACTGCCCAGGAAGACAACTGGCATCTCTCCAGCTACCAAACCAGCAACCTTCTTCTTCTAGTCCTGACCAAACATGATTTGGTTGGGACTTGAGCCAGCTACCCTACCCTTCAGTCCCCGAACTCAAGTGGACTGAGCCACTTCTGCTGGTAGCTGGTGCCACCAAAAGCCTTTATGATTCAATGAAGGGCTACGTATCCTCCCGCCTGCATTTAATCATGTCAGACTGCTGCAGTAGGCTCAGGTAGCAGTCCCTAGAGCACAACTTAATGTAAATGGCTAAATTTGGCTTGTTGTTTTGAAATGTGGACATCAGAAGTAAATTCTCTGCAGGGGTAAAGCCTTATGTTTGCAGTTCCCATTTTTTTTCAAGCCTATGACAAGCACAGCAGTTTGAAGGTTTACCAAAAATAAAGAGCTCAGACTAAAGCCTGGTTTCCACCAGAGGGTTCAGTTCGGTTCGTCTCAGTATGGCTTGTTTTCTGTGGCATTTCCATAGCCTAAAACTGGGACAGGACCCCTTACAAGCTAACCATACTGTCCTACTTTTTGGGACCCTTCTGTTGGGATACCGATACCAAGCATACCGATCTGACCCCAAAAAGTGGAGCTAGAAAGACTGCAGTCTGTTGATTGGTCGAAGGAGACGTCACTCCCCGTGTGACAGCGGAACAGCACATAACCCCGCCATGTTTAAATCTCCACTCCTCTTTGTAAAGATAACTCTCGCGGCACTCAGCCGTCTCTGAAATAAAACTTTGTTGCGCTTCGTGACAAAAATGTCTTCCATCATTGCTCTTTGTTTACTGTGCCGCGTTTTCTTCTTCGTTATATTTAATAGCTGGATACACTGTGTCGCGCTGCTATCACATCATGCTATCGGCATCTGGCTTATATGCCACCTACCAAGTAGGGTTCGGTTGGCTGTGGATACGCAAACAGGATCAGACTTTACTGATCCGGCCTGAGCCAAACCGTGCTGATCCATACCGGACCACTTGGTGGAAACAGGGCTTAAAGGTCAAGAAGAAGCAGCATTACTAAGTCCTGACCATGACAGCAAGCCACCACTGCTGAAGTTAGCAGACATGGGCTCACAGTTCATGCACCAGGTTACTTGTGTTCTCTCCTGTTCCTCCGTTCTCCATCCCTTTTGACCTCTGTGCTCATAAAGATATCCTCTTGTCCCCACAGCTATTGACACGTTATAATTACTGGACTCTTCCATTTTGTTTCGATTTTAGTGAAGTTCCTTTTCATTGTTTCCTCTGATTACCTGACTGCCTGGTGGACGGATATGTAACTCCTACACCCAACATAATCTGATTGTAGTGTATTATTAAACCTTCATAGTTTTTGTTGAATACTTTTAACCTGTGAATGGGTTTATTATGAGTCTTTGTGGCACCGTTAAGTGCCACGTACCAGCTACTATCAATCTCCCCCAAGTAACAAAGCTTCCAAGTTCCTTTATTTATTGAATGAATTAATTTATTTTTTCATATTTACTAGTGTTATGAGCCTCTAGCAACTCCACTACAAAAATCCAAACTAACCCTTTATAGGTTCAGTGTCCTGTAAAATCAATTTTCTTTGCTTTCATTGTAATTAGAAAGGGGTTGCAGAGCAGGAGAACATGGCACCTACCACATTCTCAGTTCATGGAGAAAACAGCTATGTATCTTTGGAGAAAATGTTCAGTTTTTACATTTGAATGGTGAGCGAAAGACAACCATTCACACTCACTCCTGCAAAAACTTAGATCCAGGTAAGTGTGTTTGTTTATTTTAATTCAGAAATACCTGAAACACTTCTGCTAATCCTCAATCACTTAACAAGTTGTGATGCATATCTTACTTTAAGGCAAGAAGGTCGAATAAGGCATTGAATTGCTTTTAATGATAAGAAAATATCTTCCAATGAAACAAGGACAGTTTGACTCAATGAGGTCTTAAATTCTGTTTTAATATCTGCTCAGGAGAGAAACTTTCATTTTAAGACGACCTACAAGTTAAATGTATTTGTCTTACTGGCAGATCATCTTAGTTAATACAGGCAACTCTGGCCTTTTTGTGTTTTTACATCTTCAAATAAGATCTTAATCAATGCATGTCAGGAAACTGAGGTTTAGAATCAGTCAGGTGAGATTTTTTTAAACTTGAAATTGGACAAATACTCTCACTTAGATCTAAGTTTTTCAGAATTAATTAACAACTTTTTGGTATGTGGGGTAACCTGGGCTACCCAGTGAAAAACCACAGGAGGATATGTAAACTCCACACCGAATGGCCCTGACCGATTCAAAGAGTTGAACCAGCAACTGTCTTGCTGTACTGTGAGAGCAGGAAACATTTATAGAAAAGTAAGTAATAAGATCACATATCCTGATTTGTGCTGATTGTATTGGCTTCTCAGGTTTAATTATTTTTGGCAGATTTGTTATGTTTTATTCATTTTAACAATTAATTGATTTTAATGGGACTGTGAGGAGTTTCTTAGTAATTACAAAGAAGTCTCACTTTTAGATGTATGCCTGATCGAAATACACACTTTAAGATGAGTTTTATAGCATCAAAATAGATTATCTATAAATGCTATTCCTTAGCCTTCCGGTTGGGTCGGACAGGGCTGGACTGGCCTGGATACTCAACTTCAGGAACAAGACAATTAAAACTAGAGCAAATTTATATTATTCAGACACGTCTTAGAGCACCGGGCTGTAAGTAGAGATATATAGCTGGCTACAAAACTACAATACTAAGTTTTCCAAAAATTGCTTGTTGTCACACATCAAAAACTACCGCTACGTAACTAGAAAGACATACATTACCTCGTCGCTTTGCATCCTGTAAGTTGTTGAAAAAAGAAGTTGTAAAGCAATGCAGAGTTCTGAGGAAGGTCCGAGCTGCATTCATTAGCATCACAACAAACACATGTGTTGACTTGGGTCACACCTTTTGGTGCGTTCCAGTTGTAGTCAGAGGTAGGAATTTCCAAGTTCCGAGTAGGAAACTGCAACTAGAACGCCCCCGAAGTCAGAATTTCCTACTGGGAACTCGGTGAAACCTCGCCACCCCCGAGTTGACAATGGAAGATGGATGCTCCCAGTGTGAACAGTTATTTAGCTCCTGTAATAAACAATTTATTTGCACTTCTGACTGGGGTGTGTTGCTCTAGATCAGCTGTATACATAGTATTGTTAGACTTATATTTACAAAAATGCTGCCATATTGATAATCAAATTCTTCATGTGATATTTGTGAACAACAACGCAGGGCATGCTAACAACAGCTAACAACAGCCTGGTAGATCGGCATGTTTTTTTCCGACTTCAACTGGAACACAGTCGGAGGTGATGTCACTCCCAGTTCCGAGGTTTCTGGAACGCAGCATTACGACAGTTGCCACGCGTGCTCATGGGTAGCAGAGTCTTTATGTCGCCGCAAATAGATTCTCCTCATAGCACCTTCAAAGAAAAGGCTGGCGGGCTGCACTGAGACAGCTGGAGGGCCACATTTGGACCCTTGGCTGCCAGCTGCCCTCCCCTGTATTAGCAAAGTATATGATCAAGCTAAGAGACAGAAAAAAACAAACATGTTTAAAATCATCACAGATTCCCTGTCAGGACACTCATGCTTTTTTTGCACTGTATTTCCAATGCTACCATGCCGTCATGCTGTGTTTGATTTTTTTCTAGGGGGGTCTCAAAATACTGACACATTACTACGATAAAACCAACCCCCTTATGACAAATTAACCAAGTTTGTTATCACTGCAGAAATAAAAAATATGATATGTTGATGTGCCTCCACTTGGGGCCTCCATGTGTCAAACTCTTTGCCAGTTTTCCTTCATGCGTATGTGTTTGCTGCAGATCAGTCCACCATTTGAGAACCTCAGTCCCGTTTTAGCTGGCAGTGTGACGGTGTCATGCTTTAGTTTGACCTGAAGTTTAATATCGCTTTGTGTGGTCAGATAAAGAGCGTCACAAGCTTGAGTTCATTTACTGTTTGAAGAAGATTCTTCGAGAAAATCAAATGAAAAGAAGAGGGAGGGGACGCTGTGTCCTCCCCCCTCATACACAAATCCATCTGTTATTCTGCTCTTTGTAAACATCAGTGAAGAATGAATCATCATTTTATTTCTGCATTATCGTAAAAAGCAGTACTTTATCTCCAAACTGAATAACAGACAAAGCTGGGGAGAGAGTCAGACATCCTCTAAATCAAACTTCTTCTTCTGATTTAACTTGACAGAAGAAAGAAAAAAATACATTAAATGAGGGACAGGGCTTCAGCTTAGGACAATGAAGTCAGGTCCTCTCTGACGTCCAGAGTAAATGGGAAGGCTCAACTTTCATGGCAGTTCATATTTTACTATCAGTCCCCAAACGCCCACAACTGATTTCTTTTGATATTGTAAAATATTGTTTTAAATTACAGATTTAAGGCAAAAATAACTTTGAAAAGGGAGGAAATAAACTCCAGTTTCAGTAGAAATTTATTCACCCTGATTTTTTTTTAACCATACCATGAAAGCCTGTGTCTTCTGACAAAACTTTTCCACTGATGACTGCCTCAGTCTCAGTTTCTCAGCGCATTTTAAAATTGTTTATTGTCGCTGGTAGTCCCCTGGTAGTGACTGTGGGTCTTTTCAAAATCTTTCTATTTGCCAGGTTCCTTCTTTTAATGAAGGATGCGTCAACCAGGAAACCTACAGACAAAGTAAAGGAATCCAAGTTTAAGTCCTGGTATTAGCTCTAGCTGTAGACCTGAACCTTGCTCCCTTGAAGGCGAGACAGATCAGCTTCTCCTCCGCCATTATTTTCCATGAAGCTGTTATCCTAAATCCCACCTCTACTTTAGTTTGATAGGTCAGTGAGGTAGAAGTAAAAATGATAAGGACAATATGTTAGACAAAGTGTGTCAATTTGATGTTGGTGGTCAGGAGAGCAAAGTTGCAAATAACATCCGAGTTTACCATCTTGTAACTGGAATGCTTTTAACTAGTATGTGACATAATTCCCAGCTCAGACGTCAGAGTTCTGATGTAAATTGAGATGTGGCATCTAATTTTCAAGAGGGTTTTCATGTTTATATGGTTGTAAAGATACTAAGTATGGATGTATAACTAACACAGCCATAGAGAGAGAGGTCATTCTGATGTTAAATTAATACCTGTTATAAATAGGATGAATAGGGTTCTCAGATTGAACTTGTTTCTTCCCACAAGTATCTTTGTGTTGTAATCGATGATTCTCTTTCTTTCTCTGCCCATATTCAGCAGCTTGTTAAAAATTAAAACTGAAGTTAGGGTTTTCCTTTAGAATTAAAGGTGTAGTCAGCGATCTTCTGATCTTCTAATCTAATGCACTATTTGTCAAAATCACCGTATTTCTCCTCTCCATCCACAAGATGTCCCCACTGACAGCATGTTGAAAAAAAAGTCTGGTTTCAATACACAGCCTTGGCTCTGAATTTCAGCGGATAAATACTGTGGCTCAGGCCGAGTCACCAAAACAGAGTACACCCCCCCACATCCAGGGGGTGATCATACTCATGCGCAGATCAGACAGAGGGGGGAGGGGGAGTAGTAGGTTGTGTAGCGTGCACAGTTAGCGTAAGAGAGAGATACAATAGGTGCAGTAGCAACGGCTGAAAAACAGTCCAAAAGAAAAAGGTCAGATGAGTGAAAAGTGAAAAAGAAGGGCTATGACCATGAAAGAGCGAAGACCAGGGTCAACATTGGTTTCTCTTTCCGACGGTGGAGGGAACTCCGCCAATTTAAAGACCTGAAAACGGACGCGGATGTTGCCATCTTTCTGCTGGATAGGTAAGCAACATAAGCTTTGTGGTGCTTCACATAACAGTAACAGCCGTCGGGCATTCATCTTATTGTCTAATCTGCCAAAATGTACTGTTGTTGTGATGTTATCAATAATGACAGTCGAGTTGTCTGACGAGTCGGGGTTACCTTAGCTACGTTGGCCAGCTACGCAGTTTCTACAGCCGTTTCCATGACGATGCACGTCCATCAGCTTTGGGGGGTGGAGCCAGGGGTGAGGTATGAAGGGAGAGGCGGGTCTAAATTTGTATATAAACAACCTCTTGTTTTCTCCCACAACATGATTACACCTATAAGTCTTGTCTCTCCTTTGAATCCAGAAGAAGACTGGTTTCTGCTACATTTATGTCTGTGTTGGACTATGGCGATGGTTTGTACATGCGTGCCTCCTCTCAAAGCTTACACTCTCTGGATACTGTGTATCATGGAGCTCTGAGGTTGATCACTGGTTTTAAATCTCTTACTCATCATTGCTTGCTGTATGCTCTTGTTTGATGGCCTTCTTTGTCTGCAGGCAGACTTAATCACTGGCGTATTCTTATTTTTAAATGTATTCTTGGTCTGCTCCCATCCTACCTGCTGACCTACATCAGTCAGATGAGCACAGCATCTTATATTCTTCGGTCCCAGGATCTTTTCTTATTGTCTGTTCCACATGTATGAACTGAGCTGGGAAAAAAGGCGTTCAGGTTTGCAGCTCCACATGCTTGGAATGAACTACAAAAAGACCTGAAACTAAAAGATCTGGTGCCAATAGATACTTTTAAGACGATGTTGAGTGACTTGGAGTCGGACACATCTGGCTGCAGATGTTTTGACTGATGCACTTTATCTTTTTCCTGTGGACAATCCAAGCAAAATAAGCCGTCTGAAAATGACTTCTCTTCCTTAATGTATTGAATTTTTGTTTTATGTGTTTGATGACTGCATGTGTTTGGGTAAAACTGTTGAATGTGCTGCTGTCTTGGCCAGGACACTCTTGTAAAAGAGATTTTTAATCTCAATGACGTTTTCCAGATTAAATAAAGGTTAAATAAAATTATAATCTGGAGAGAAATTGAGTTGTTTAACACAGCAGCATCTATCTAACCTGCCTTTAAAATGGGTTCAACTGATCCAACAATTATGTTAAATCACACTGGTATAGGTGAGGGACCATACAGCAGGTCATACACACAATACAAAACTTGTACCATGATTTTTCCCCACAGAGTTTACTCCCATCATAAACACAAAACTCTTAAGGAACCAAAAGACTGTTAATGGAGGAAGACCTTCCGGGTTGCCCCACAAATTCACATCACCCCCGTCTCACTCTTTAAGCTGAGGAGAGATACCTCTGCACCCAGCTGACTGATAGAAGAGCAAACAGCTGCTCATGCGCTCTGCTTTATTTAGACAGGAGTGTACACAACCGCGAAGTCCGCATTCCAGTTCAACAGCACTGTGGGAAGGTAAATGGAACGAGGCCCCTCAAAGCAGACACACAGAGCCTGTTGTGGAGAATAAACTTAGCCTGGCATGGCATAATATGGCATGGTATGGCGGGGGGGAATGATAAGGGCAAATTCTGTTAAAATGCAGGGAGAGAGACCAGACAGTGAGAGAAAGGCCAAGTTCAAGTCTCACTCAAGAGTCATAGCCGACCATCTAAGTGCTTAAGAACAAACTCTGAATGATGCCCCAGATCAGTTTTCTTCCACTCAAAACATTTGCAGTAATTTCACCCAAACTTTGTTGCTCACTCAAAAATGTTTTGTTGGAATCTGTGTTGAATTGGCAGGACAAAAGCTGGTGTCCTTACGTTGCTTTTTGCCTTGTAGGCTGTTCTGGACCATTGGTGTGGACAGCCTGCTGTTGTGGACCTGCATAGCTTCATCTGCTATTTTAAGTAAAGAACTACAGATAGCTAGCTAGCTAGATAGATCAGAATTCAAGGTATGGCCCCAAATGACTCCAAATGCTTGATCAGGAAAACATCATTTTACAGCAATTCTCATTTTCAAATCTGTTAAAGCAAGTTTAATTGTAGCCTAACTAAATATGTGATAATAACTGACATCAGTCCTCTCTATTTCAAAATAATCACAGTTGTTATTTATGATATTACAGCCTTTTATCATTGCATGCTTGTAACTGACAATACCACGATAACTACTTCATTTCCAACCATATTATAAAAACAAGATGCTGGGATCCAGGAGGCTTTCCTTAAATTTCAAATTCAACAGACAGAAATAATAACAACAAGGATAAATGGTTATGATTTGAGCAGCCATAAATTTACTGCTATCATGAATCCTCATTTTAGTGTGTCTCTGCTTGCCTCCCTCTTTTCTGAATCTCTCTGAGTTGCTGTTCAACATGAGTCTGGCTCTGACCAAGATTTCCTTCCAGCTTAACAAAAGGTTGTTTTTGTTTTTTTTTATCCTTGTAACTTTTCCTAAAGGTTGCAAATGCTGTAATCAAGCGGATTCATGTTGGGTCTAGATTAATTTAATTATACTAAATATATTAATTGATTTCACTAAAAAACAAAGAAGAACATGATGTTTAGATGTTGTGTTCTTAAGTGGCTTAAGATAAGATTTCTTGTGATTTGGTGATATACAAATAAAACTGATTGATTGACTGATTGATTGATGGATTGGCATGAGGTTACATTATGGTGTGCTAAAGGTCAAGCGCTAAATAAATTAATGAAACATGATCATGCTGTGTTCATATGTTATGTAAATAAGAGAAAACCCCGGTTCAGGCCAAAAACTTTGATGAAAACTTTATGTTAAGAGATATGTTTGTTTTACCAGCCAACCTGTTTTTGGTGGCATGGGCATGTATAAAATATATCAGTCCAACTAATATGCTCAAGATAGGATTTAGAAAAGATTAATGCTACATATGAGAAACAAATCATAACAGTATGTTAATATATGGATGGCTGTGCACAACTTAAAGTGCTTTGACTTCCTCAGGAGACTGTGGGGCTCCCCAATGTGGCACTATTGTTTTAGGGGTTTCAGGATAGAGGGTCGGGGACCCCCAGTCCAATAACACTGATAATTAAAGTGGTAAGTGATTAACTGAATGGAATGTGTCCTCTCAAAACAGGCATGCAGACCCCCTGTGCAGGATAAATATAGTCTGGTATAGCATGGCTTGGTATGGCATGGGTGCAGAAGAGACGAGCTGCATAGACGAGAAGCTCAGTCCTATTAAAATGTGCAGGGAGAGGTTTTAGCATCAGACTGACAGTTACAGGCCAAGTTCATGGCTAATTTTAAGAGAGCACATTGGTGGGGTACCAGGGGACGCGCAGCCAAACTGCACTGGAATGCCATGGCTCATTAGTTCACCCTCCATCTGATTCGGCTTTATTTTAGATTCTGTCAAATCTTACGGGAGAGACGGGAGCACCAGTCTGCAGTCTGCTGTTAGAATAATAAAGCTTCATTCAAATGCAGCTCCCTCAGATATCACAGCCACCTCCGGTCCCTTCGAGCGCCTCAGTGAGTCATCTTCAAATCTCAGTGCATTTACATTCAAAATAATGAACGCTGAACATGTGCCCGAATCACTCAGGTGGAGGATTTTGATGCTGGCATGTTGACAAAGTGACATGTTGAACCAGAGGGAGAGGCTAAAAGAAGATCTAGAGAATCAGATTCATCTCAAAAATGGTTCTTTATTTATTTCATAGATTTCTGCAGAATATGTGCTGAAAAATCAGTCACACCATCTTCACAGAGGAACCTGATGAGTTCTGTTGCAACAAAGAGACTTACTCAGTGCAGGAAATTATATTTTTCAATTTGTTGAGCTGTAAAATTTATTCTGATTTAATACACATTGACCTTTTTCTTAACCATTTTTTGAATTACCAGTTTTCTAGGCATACGAATAAGCAATTTTCTCATTCCAGTATTTCAAATGGTAGTACTGAACTCTTTATTTTGTCTTCTTGGACTGAACAACATGAATCTACAATGATGATTGGATGACATGATATTTCAGAGCTTCACTCTTAACTGGACTTCTTCTTATTTTCCAGCATAACCCCTCTGTCAAAGTTACATTGTATTTGTTAAACGGGGCTTTCCAAGAGTGCTGGCTGCCAGCCCATCAGCCATCTTCTCACCCAGTTACAGCCAGATCCTTTTTCCTTCTGTTGACTTAAATAGGCACATTTTAGAAAAAGGATTCATAGCTGTTTCCTGGTGCATCTGGGCTGAGCAGGGGTTAAAGTGGGCTGAGCTCCAGCTTAGTCAAATAAATAAATAAATTATTCAATTCAATCTGGCAGTAGCGCCGCGGACGACAGACCATTTTCACATGAACAACCTGCGTGGCTCCCTCATAAACACTGAGATGCACAACAAATCAGAACTCAACACTGACGTAGATTGTGCAGGGGGTGGGGTATATAAACAGCATATGGAGGTACACCAGAGATTATCAGTGAGCTTCCAACATGTGCATGCACCTGAAGGGAGCCTTGACTTCAATAAAAACATTTAATCTACAAGCACAAGACCACAGAAATATCAGCACGAGGGCCTCCTCATGGTGCCGGTGAGCGTAAAGATGCACAGCACATGGGACAGGGGTCCTAAATCACTTTGTGTGTTTATTGTAACTCAAACTTTGTGTCATATGCTCATGTGCACGGTTTAAGTGAACACACTGATTAAAAAAAAGAATGTGTCAGCCTTTTGGCTAATAAAAACGTTACTTTACTGAGCAGTCCAGCTCTAGTTTTCACTTACCTTTTCTAGATGATAAACTCATCCTGCAGTTTCCTTCATCACATATTCTCCATGATATAAGAACAGTCTGTAAAGGATCAAGCTCCTAATGCAGTCAACTAGTGCAGAGGTTCTCAACCTGTGGGCCGAGGCCCAAAAGTGGGTCTCGGAGCTGTTTTCAGTGGACGGTATATAAACATTTTTCTCTTTAACAGTCTGTACACCCCCTGCTGCCCACATTTTTGATACTGTCGATGAAATGGGATTGTTGAGTTGACCTCTATTCTGTCTCTGCGATGTTTAAAGAGAAGGCAAAATGTCAAGGGGGCCAAGTGAAAGGGGCTTTACTATTATTATCCTTAAGATACTCAAATTATTGAGTTGAGTTTTAGCACAATCCTACCCATGCAGTGTTTAGACACAATGATATGAACAGTTCTGACCAAATACATTTTCAGCAGGCTGTAAAATGTTTATTGAGGCTCTATCTTGTCAACATGGAGTGTGTTTGTGACTCAGAGTGCTTCTGCAGTCAGCCTCGTGTGGACACTTCAGGAACTGCAGTTTTTTGCATTTCTGCAGTGACATCATTCTTCAAAATTGGAGGTTATCCTTTGTATTTAGATTTGATCTCAGTCTGTCACTGTTTTTGTTGTTTCTCTTCATAAATGTGTTGAGATATGAATTGCTTTGTCATTTGTCTAGAAAATAAAGATTTAAAGCTGTGGTCTACGATTTGAAACCGCAGCCTGCCCCCCCTTCCCTCACCTCTCCCCCTCCCGTGTTCCAAGATCCCGCCCCCAGCTCGTGTCGCCTCATAAAGCCCCCTCGGACTGAGCTACGAGCGACTAGCACAATATATCAGCAGCAAACTCAATCAAAAACAGCTCAGCTCAACTGAAAGTATCAAACACGACAGACATCCCCCTTGTAACACACAGCAGTAGCCATTTCAATTGGACCGGCAATGCGGGTCTGGCGCCGCCAGAGCGGAGCCGAGTGTGGGGGAGGATTTATCTTTCTCAGCCTGTCCTCCCCAGCTCAGCTTACAGTGCAAATGATTAGCGGCTAACATGCTAACCTGCTCCCCTACAAGTTATTAGCCCGTGCAGGCACAAACTAACCAGAGTTATTCAGCAGACATTTCCCACTGTAGTAAACAAAGCCATTACCTGATCAACCAGGGGCGAAATGGTCGATGCTGAAGGTCTGACGGCCGGCTGAGGCTATTCGTTAGCCGTTAGCCCGCTAACAGGCCTCAACCCGCGGGCAGAGCTCCGTTGGGCCCCGCGGGAGAGGGAGGCGGCTTCGGTCTCGGCGCTAGGCTTTTCCGGCTCCATGATAGTTCAGTAGCTAACGCTGCTAGCTGCTCACCGGAGGTAGAGGGGAGGAGACGGGACCATGACGCACTACGCATGACGCTGCGTAGTGAGCGAGACAGGGGATTGGATGGACTCACGGACCAATTAATAGTCGCAGGTTCTTTGTTTTGATTGGTCAGCTAGTATGCAGCTTTTCAGCGGATATACTGAATGGATTTTTTTCGTTCTTTTTGGTCTTTATACTGTGTAGATAGGACCATAGGACCATAACTGCTTATAAACGGTGTTATTAATATGTACAAAGCTTCCAAATCGTAGACCATAGCTTTAACCTTTGAGCCACATCATCCAGCACCATCCAGGGGTGTGCAGCAAGTTGCATTTACTCAAATTAATGTGATGAAGTAACTTATTAGTGTAGTTGTATTATTTGTGTGTGTGGATTTTTTTGAACAACTGTTTTTTTCCTTTTCAACTTAGTATGTTTTCTGAGATGAATTACACCCACATTTGCCCTCGCATTTGTTTATTTTTATTGATTTAAAATTAAAACCTAAACTTAAAAAAATCCATGACAACTTGTCTGGTAGTAACACCAAAATTTTAAACCAAGACTTAACTGGTTTAATATACTCAATACTGAGAGGGATAAAGTGACAATATTTTTGACATATATTTGTCCTTGCATGTGTAATATAATTATCAATTAACAGTCTCAAGTATTGATATTCAACAAGATAATACATTTTGCTTTGTTCAAAGGTCTACACAAATTAGTCTATCAGATGTTTGGTAAATTATTCTTATAAAGTGGTTTTACACTAAATTTGTTTACAGTTGAAAAATCCTTTTAAAAATGATAACATGAATACTGCAAATATAATTTAAATATTTCCTAAATTAGAATTAACCTTGTAAGAGCCATTCTGTTTATTATTTATTGTGATATACCAGTTAATGGTATTGTCTCAATTTATAAACTATTGCAGTATTGCTTTTTTTGTTATATCAATATTAAAGACCATATATTGCTTATCACATCATACTGGGAGCAACCCAGTGAGGCCCAACCCTACTGACACCTTATGAATAGAAATTCACAGTTTAACAACAATACTGAGTGTAAAAGTTTCATATACAGTTAAGTTTTGGTGATTTGATAGCTGTCATGGCAAGTTTTGATCTATGCTCATCTTTGGGATCATGATTTTGGTCAAATGTGCTTGTACAAAATGATGACTCAGAGAAATAAAATTTTACTGATATCTTTAATGTTTAATTTCAGGTTTAATAGTGGTAATTGTTCCTATAATTTGTATTTTATGGGGGGGTCAAACTTTATGTTTGTGTACTTAACAAAAGGCCTGGATAGTTCATCAATGTCATTGATTAATTCAAACATTTTATTGTGGGTAGTTAAAAATAAAAAATTATACTTATGAATGTCCTTGACTGTTCTGCTGCTCCATTTTGTCCCTTCAGGACTCTGGTGGCCCCCCTCCCCCTTCAAATCCCCACAAAAGGGGCTAAACCACAGATTTAAATCTGTGGTGTTTGAGGATTAGGACAAACTGGTCATTTTCTCTTTTTAATAATGGGGGGGGCCTCCTGAGTTTTGTAGTGTTAATCTATCTTCCCCTCTCTCTCTTTAAAAGATAATATATCAATATTTTCTGAAAGTAGTGAAGCTCTCTTTGTCAATGCAGACCCCACTTCTATAATACATGGCCCATTTGATAACAGAAGTACAGCATGTGCTTGATCTTCAGTAGGGGAAATGGGTTTACTTCTGTGACATCAGAATCAGAATATTTTTTATTTTTGCCAAGTATGCGACACATACAAGGAATTTGACTCTGGTAGTTGTTTCCTCAATGGAAGTAAAATAAATAAATATAAAAACTGAGAATAATTATTAATTTTAATTTAGTCTAGTGCCTGAGTCTGGACTGTTGTGCCTACTTTTTGTGGTTTAAGTTCTTTATGTGTTGGGGATCTCTCTCAGTTTCCTTTTGTCATTTGTGGTTGTCTTGAATTTTCTTTGATTTTAATTAACCTTTTTCGCTTGTTCTTTTTTCCTTTGTGTCTAAGCTCTTGTGCTTTGCTGTCTTTATGTTCCTGCCTTTTGTCAAAGCACTTTGGAAACCAATGTTTTCAAAAGTGCTATACAAACAAAGTTTTTTTGTTATTATGATTTAAATTTCAATAAAATTAAAATTAAATATACACTAAAATAACTCTTTACAAATGTATTACATATATAAATGCCCATCAGGAACATGGACCAACATCTGGGAATATTTACAGCTGTTGAGAGGAAATTATTTTGTGCATGGCTGTTGTACAGTTCTGAAAATATAAAAAAGTCTTTTTATATGTTTGAAATAGTAACTGCAGTTTCTGTGCTGGTTCCTGTCAGCAGGGCTCTGACATATTGAGAGAATAAAGACATCAATTTATTTTATACATCACCCAGATCCAACACAACATGTATGTGTAATTTCTCTTTTTCTAACATTGTTTCTTTATGTTTCTTCTGAAGTTGAAAATCAATTGATTCTAATTAGACACAGAGTTTTGTGGGGAGAAATCTAAAATTTTATGTTATGGCCAAATTTCCCGACCCTGCTTTACAGTAACACAGACACTGATCACTGTATCACACTCCAGCTATTGTCCTTTAAACATGGCGCAGAAAATGTAGCCTTCTTACGCTGGACTTAATTCAGAATCTTAATTAAGTTGTTTTTATTTTGCACTTGTGATAAGTAATAGAAGGCCACTTCTGATTGTACTTGCCCTTTGCCAAAAGTGCTATACCTGAAGTTCTTTTTATTCAGTATGCTTGAATACGAGTTTACTATGGACCATGTACTTGTAGTGTACTAAAAGCTATACTCATTTAATACTTCTTTAAACAGAATTGAAATATTTTTAAGTTCATAAAAGTATACTTTAAATTTACTTTATAATGTCCTTTTGAATTTACAAAATTACATTTTCAAGTATACAGACGGTAAACTTATATTTACTGTATATACTAGTGTACCATACTTCTAGTCCACATTTTAGTTTATTTTTACACCAAACTCTTATGAAAGGGACTAGAACTTGATCAGTAAAGCCAAGCCAAATGTTTATCTGTTTATGTTTTTAAGGTACATTAAGCACACTACTATTCACTGTAAACTTTTAAACTCAAGCACTATATGACCTTGAACATGTAAGTTCACAACAGGGGTAGTACCACATAGCAAACATTTTTATTCTGCTTCATTAAATGTAAGCACAATGGCTTGACCTTATTCTGTATCTAGGTCAAGATAAACTGATTATTCGTATTTTGTGGCAGAAAGAAGTAAAAAGTTCACTTAAGGTCAAGTATAAGTTTTAGTATTAAAGTTTACATGTAAGTTTTAGAATTAATGTACTTAGACTTTTCTTTAACAATCAAGTTTACTTTACTATAATATTCATACATATACTAAATATAGTGTATGAAAAGTAAATTTCAAGTAAGCTGCCTCAGATTTTAGTATAAAATAAGTACACTCCTAGTACACTAAACTACTTTTTGCTCAGATTTGATAAAAAGCAACACTACTTCTTCTTGAGTGAATTATTTTTCCGCTTTTCTCAGCTGGTACCACAGCAGCCAACCTGACAGAAATAATCAGAGGTGCACTCTTTAATTATCCCAGTACAGTTTGTTCTGATTTACAGTCTGTTTTAACCAGGCCCCTCCTCTCCTCCCTCACATAAAGAGTCCAGTCTGATTAATTCAAAGCAGTCATACATGTTCTGAATAAGATCTGACTGCCCTGCTTCAGCCTAAACAAATATAACCCACTTCCTCCTCTCTCTTCTTATACCTGACCTACATTCGCTCTGCAGCAGCATCACCACACGAACCCTCAGGACTGATGCAACGGGGCGTGGAGAAAGACAAGCCCCGCCTACCTCATGACATCTGCCTCCTCACTGGTTCAACTGAACGAGTGTTCCGTCCTGATTGGCCAGCGTCACTGTCTGTTACAGTAATGGCGCACATGGGGGTTGAGTGAAGAGGAAGCCACGTTTACACAAAAAGTGGAGATTTCTTGTTTTTTCTGACCTCGGGGAATAACGGTCTGTTCGTCAAACTTCACCTGTTAGCCCCGATATCTCAGCGGGAACATTCAGGAAGGTAATTATATCTGTGTTTTATGTTTGAGGTATTAATTTATGATTTTTGGAGCCGCTGAAAGAGAAGCTAGCTGAGGACAGGCTGTCATCAGCTAGCAAAGAAATGCTATCATCTCCTTCAGCATCAGCTCAGTGCTAAAGTACATCTGCTTTAATTCAAGAAAAAACACTGAAGAGATCATGCAGTTAATAAATTCAAGGCTGTTTGGAGACCAATAATCACCTGAAATACTAATATTAAAGAGAAAGCCTGTGGACTGGGACAGATATGATAGCATCACACTGGATTGTGTGGACAATATATACAATAGAACTATTTCACCTTCTCATTAAAAATGTGCACACATCTTATATAATGGTTATAAAACTCCACAGGGATACTCATAGGACAAAGCAGTAAAGGCTAAAAAGTATTTTGATTCATGCAGTTATAGACATCATACATTGCATTATAAAAATAATGTTTCATAATGATATTACAAAACATTTTGTAACAATGAAGTAATACCCTTCAACACAATTCCTGCAGCAACACTCAATGTTAACACCTTTTTGATGCCACAGAAACATTATTAGGAGTCTAAACTCCTGAGGCTGGGAAACTTTTGGTTTTTATTAATGACAAACATTGCAGACAGTGAGTTACTGATCATGTTAATGTACAAAACTTTACCAATGTTTTTGATATGTTATGGTGCAGCTAAAGTGGAAAAGTACAGAAAAAAAGGAAAACACAAAAGACAATAAAAAAGCAAGAAAAATAAATCGACAAAATGAAAACACAAAGGAAAATTAACCAAAAAATTAAAAAGCACAATCAAATCAATGAGGCAAAACAACAGATAAAAAAAGCATCAGCAAAGTAATGTTTTCTGTGTACTCGTGTACTTTTTTTACAAGTGTTTTTTTGACTAAATGTTTTTTTTTGTTTTGCTTCTGCCTTCTCTTTCATCATTGCATCCTGTGTATGTTGTAACATTTTCTACCTGTTGCTTCATTTTATTATTGTTTTTTATTTAAACTTGTAATCTGTATCTCATAATCCTTGAGGCCTGTGTGATTGATCAAATATATTTATAAATTACAAAAATGTACAGGTCATGACTAAATTCTGGGTGGTAAATAAATGTTTTCTTTAAACGAGCAAACAAAAAAACCCAAGAAAAGTCAAAATCAGATCAAGTTCGTAATGAAATATAAGATAATTTATTGTTTAAACTAGAAGTGGGCAAAAAATCGATTAATTCAAATTATTTTCTGCACAAGATTTAAGAAATTTAAAAATTGAGATTTTTTTTCTTGCCTTAGTCCAATAGTAAATAGCTACAATTTTTGAAAAAAAATTTCATGATGGTCGGCCTTGTAGGGTTTGCACACGCACTTTTATAGGCTTGTATTTGTTATTTAAGTAGATTAAATATTGATCAGAGAGTTTCATGCTAATACTGTAAAAATACCTCAGCCTTTTAGTGTTTATGTAGACAAACCTGCCTACGTTTATACTACATAATCAACCTTTTACGACCCAGACTTTGACTTTAAGAGGGAAACATTTAGACAACATAAAGGCAAAACTTGATTTGTTTCATTTTTATGTCACTGGGAGTTTTGTTCCTTTTAGGGAGGGAAAAATTATTAAAATCCAAAATCGAGTGCTGTGGGAAAAAATCTGGGATTTTATTTCTAGGCCATATCGCCCAGCCCTAATTAAAACCCAGCCCTTCATGGATTGTCTTGCACATGTTTTTCACTATCTTTGGATTGTATTTTTTATTTGTTTTAGAAAACATTTTTTTAATTACTATATGTTGTTTTTGTATTATCTTGTTTATTTACTGTGTCGTAGTTTTATAATTGTTGTTTAATTTCTTGTTTTGTTTTTATGTAAACAACCGTGTTTTGAATTTGTGTTTTTACTTTGCACTTTTTCTTCCACTTGCATATGTTTTGTCGTTTTCATTTCTTATTTGTGGCATTACTGAAATGTCTTCACACATTTTGTTTGGTTGCGTGTTTGCATTTGTTGTTTTGTTTCATATTAGTCATTTTTTGTCTCGTTTTGAACCTCAGTGCCATCTTAGTTCTTATCTTACATTCACTGCAATTGCACAAATTGTGTTGCAGCTTACCCAGTAAAGCCTGATGGGATTTTATTTGTTTATTGCCAAAGAAAGATATATTAATGACAAAATAATACTTTAAGCACTAAATAATCTCTACAGAGAGGAACGTTATAGTCCTCGCCCACATCTTGTGTGAGAAAATATCTATATATCCTAAAAAGCTGATGTATTGCTTTGCCTTTACCACTAACTTGTTAGATAAGTTGTTTTAATACCGTCTTTAAGCCAGCTCTGGGATTTTTTCTTGGTTATGTCACCACCAAATCCTGTGTTTGTGCTCTTTAATGTTTGGATAACATTTCTTAAAGTGTAAGAACTGTCCTATCAGTGAAACATTAAATATTTACTTTACACTGAGGTGATCTGGGACGTTATGAAGTTGATACCCGCAGCAGTATTTATCTGTGTGAACTGGTTTTGCAGGTCACAGGAGCCACATCATCAGACGGGATGAGTGTTGGGTTCATTGGAGCGGGCCAGCTGGCTCACGCCCTGGTGAAAGGCTTCACAGCTGCAGGTGAGGCCGCTTTCCCTTCAGCTTCATGTTTGTCTTAAAGTAAATCCACAATCACTCAGGAACTGATTTTGGGTTTAAACTGAAAACAATCACAGTCACATGTTCATGTACACGTATTCCTGTCTTATTAATGGCTGTGGATCGAACCAGCTGTGCTTGCAAAGTTATATTTGGACACATTATGCAACCAGCTTGAGTATTGACATTAGATAAAGGGGTGTAACCTTTAATTTGCACCTCTTTTTGTCTTTCCAACTTTTTAGACTGTTACACAGAATATAATGTGAATCCTAGTAGCTGAATGTCAGTCCACAGTATATTGGTACACCTCCTCTATCATGTGGCTTTGGCAAGACGTGGCTCAATTTCTGGACTAGTTTTCTGGCACTGTTGTTAAATCACTCCTGTTAAGGTGTTTTCACACCGAACGTGACCTGCCGACTGAGGTCGCGCCACCCTCCCAAGTCATGTCGCCTGTCCATAAACAGCTCATATGGTTACTTTCACATCACTTAGTGATGTCCTGCATGCATGAGTTACCTCGATCATGTCATATCATTGGATATATTGGTTGTGAGACTAACTTCTAATAAATATGTTTCCAGCAGAAACTAATATGATGACGACAGGCCTATGGTTCATGGGTCTGTCACTAACTTTAGTTCTTACTTTAGTCCACTTGTCTCCTCTTACCTCCGTTCTTTTGCCCTCACACCCATCACAGCATCGTGTGGATTTGCTGTTCATCATGAGACTGGGATCCACATTCAAGATTTCCTGCTGCTTAACAGAAGGTTTTTTCTTGTCACCATGATGGAGGGATTCCTGATTGACTGTTAAATTCATGTTGGGTGTTGGATGCATACATTTGAATTTATATGTATAAGCGTATTTTATATATGTATCTATGCATATATGTGAATCCATAAAATGAAGAGTTTCATGCTCTATTGTAAAGTGTCTTAAAATAACACTTGTTATGAATTGGTGCTTACAAGTAAAGATTGATTGATTGATTGACACTGATGAACAATGATGATGCCTACAGACTATATCAGGAAAAAAACACATCAACATGTCTTTAGGAATTCGATTTTTTTCCAAATTTAAATGCTTCATTTTAGTCTGTGTTAATAAGCCACTTTTAAATGCAACCCAGGCTTTTGAAGAGAAATAGAAACAGCTGGTTAAAATACATTGCTGAATAAATCCTAAAGACATGTTGGTGTGTTTTTTTCCTGATATAGTCTGTAGGCATCATCATTGTTCATCTTTTCGCTGGTTTTAAAAAAAGCGTACTAAAGATTGCAAAAATTGGCAATATCGTAGAGTTGCAATTTAAATCAAATCAGCACCTAAAACAAACATTAAAAATCGAATCAGGAGGAAGCGAATCGTCCCAGCCCTATCCAATATGAAAGTCATAGCACCTGGAGCTGAAGCTGACACACGTGTTCAGCTTTAAACCGCTTTAATGATAACAACAGGAGACTAGACTGCAAACTGTGCATTATAAACTATCATGGGAACTGTAAGAAGTACTCCTGTTTGTTCCTGTTTGTCCGGTATCCCAAACATAAGAACATGAGCCTGGACTTTGTCTGACAGAAAAGCCGTGATGGTGCAACCATAGTTGTTCGAATGTCGAAAGCTTTGTGTTGGCATTATCTCAAAGTTTAACATTCTGGTATTGTGACAACCCCAGTCCCTTGTGCTGTCCTCATACCTTCCTTGTCTCTCTCTCTGCAGGTGTGATTGCTACACACAGGATTACAGCCAGCTCCCCAGACACAGACCTGCCCACAGTATCAGGGCTGAGGGTGAGAAAATGAGAGGGTCTGCATGTGTTTGTGGGAAACTGGAGGCAAAATGGAAATGTTGTTGTTCTGATCTTATGTGTGTGTGGACTTGTGTAGAGTTGTATTTCTGTAAAAACAGCTTTTTGGACCCCCTCATGTTTTTCTTTCCTTCTCCAATCCTCTGTTTCTCCTCCTGCAGAAAATGGGGGTGAACCTGACGACGAGCAACAAAGAAACGGTGAGTAAGAGCGACGTGCTCTTCCTGGCCGTGAAGCCTCACATCATCCCCTTTGTCCTGGACGAGATCGGGCCCGACATCGAGGACCGTCATCTAATCGTCTCATGTGCTGCAGGCGTCACCATCAACTCCATAGAGAAGGTCGGTATGACTGCATGTTAAACTGTTTTCTTTTTTAGAAGAGTTTGGGTTAAAATACATTATATAACATAACATAATTTAACTTGTCTCCTCTCTGTATTGTTCACCCTTGTCACATCAAACTTAAACTGAGTGCAATCAAGCTATTAAAAATGTTTCCTCCTTGGGTTTGGCTGTATGAAAATAAGACCTCAGTCTTTTGATTTTTTTTAGCTTCATTTAGGTATTATTGTTTAATTCACAAGAGGTATTTTTTTTTAAATCATCACAATCCCTGAAAAACACACTGTCAGAGTTGAGAACATTTTTAGCAACATTTTGGTACATTAATGTTGTCATACATTCAGGGCTTGACATTAACTTTTTTGCTCACCAGCCACTGTGGCTAGTGGTTTCCCAGAGTCACTAGCCACTCAGTATTTTCACTAGCCACAATTTGTTGTTGGATAATTATGTTCAATATGATTAAAGCCGATGATGACATGCTAAAGTTAACTTAAAAAAGATTTACAATCTCTAGAACAGAACATCACCTTTACTCCCGAGTCATACACCAGCCATTCTCGACCTGTCTTCCATTTTTCATTAAAAAATCTTTTCTTTTTCGTCTCCTCATCCTTCGGTTAGTCGGGTTTTCTCTTGTTTGTTTTCTCTTGTTTCTCTCCGGGTCTCGTAACTCCTTCGAAATGCCACCACATCGCTCCTCCGCTTATCTTTTGACCCGAGTCTGACCTGACCCCCTGTCAGCAGTGATGTCACAAAGGCTTCCACGAATGGACCAATGATGAGCAAACACTTTATGCAGGCAGTGCTCATGGGAGTTGTAGTGTCGTGGTCTTATATTGCAATTGGTTTATTATTTCAGATGCCGTTTGAGAAAACTGCAATTAAACGTGTACATAAAATTCAACCCACCAAAGTGGCTAGTGGGAGCGGCGGCGTTACCCGCCACTGCCGAAATCCACCCGCAATTGGCGGGTTGGCGGGTGTTAATGTCAAGCCCTGCATACATTTTTTAGGAAATGATAAAATCTCAATTATTTGTGCAATTGATGATGTTAAAACTCTTGGATCTCAACATTTATTGGTCAATCTTATTTAATTATCAAAAAAGAGAGAAAGCTGCGATTGGAAAAAGTATGTTGGCAAGTTTAGAAAACTGAATTGAGTTGGCAAGAGGATACAACAACTTTTGTGTTTTTTTTCTAGGATATTTTTGCAGTCTAGACGATGAGTAGAAGTCCATTAAATGTAAAATAGAAAATTAACAAATGTCCTGATATATGTGAAACAAATACTTACAGTAAACAACTGTTCGTAAGTATTGGGCTTATTATGTATTTTTCAAATGATATAAAATTTCACTCATTAACCACCAAACAAAGTATAATTTACCTTTACTATAAAAACACACTGTATCAGTGTAGTCACAAGTCCTCAAATAACTGAACGACTATCAGAAATGTTGGTAGAATTAGCCAGGTCTAGCCATCTTTTAAAACATTTGCAAATTTATTTGTGCACTGTGGAGAGTGTGTCAGTTTTCTGACATGTTTCATAATTTAAATTAGGAATTACCCATTTATAGAAGTAAAGAAGTTCCATTTTTGATGCTGCCAGATAGTATTTAATATTGATTGGAGTTTACAAATGACATAAATGCTCCTTAGATAAGAAAAAAAGGATAAATTGATAATTTCCCTTCTAGACTGAGCATCTCATGTAGACTGTCTTGAGGTCAATAATCATATAACTTTAAACTGAGCATCGTGCCTGCTGTTTATTTTATTTAATTATTTTTGGAAACTACAGATATTGTATGGATTAATCCCACAGAGAGTCCTAATTGCTTTTTGTTTTTATTTAATCTTAGGCACGTTTCATCCATGACTTCATCCAGTAATAATGAAGCTAAACAGGATTTAAATATGATGAAAATAAGAAGCAGTTTAGCCTTTTTGTGCAGCTAATCATCGTATTTTCCATAAAATTTGGGGATTCATGGCATCACCTGCAGCAGGTTATAAGACATGGCAGTGTTGTGCACTGGACATCAACTTTTGTATGTGACAACACACATAAACAACAACACACTCATGATCTTGTATAGAAACATAGCAGTTTATCTTGGAAGCTGATTGTATTGCCCAACCACTCCTTCACACTCCTTTCTTGTGCTGTTGTCCTTGTCTGGGTCATGCAGAAGCTGCTCCAGTATCGTTCAGCTCCTAAAGTCATGAGGTGTATGACGAACACTCCAGTGGTGGTGAAGGAGGGTGCCACGGTGTACGCCACAGGGACACACGCAGAGGTAAACAGACACTAACGGCTGTTTCTGTGGTCCAGTATGATCGTGTATGTGTGTTTAATCCAAGGTTACAAGGCCTCCTTTAACATGAAGTACAAAACTGACTACGTAAACCTGGAATAATATCAGATGGATCGAGTTTTTCTGTTTTTATGTATATCCTAAAAATGAATTAATCTGATAAATGATAAAGAAAGATAATCTATTTATGTATTTGTATATGTATAATTGTTAATTTCTTTTGATGCCTTTTTATTTTGATATACTTTAATTCAATGATACACAAATAATGGAAATATACATTCTGAATGTAAACTCAAGTTAAGGATATCCATGGATGTTTGCTGTGCTGCCATATTTGTATAATGAATTTGGAATTGTATATTTAATCCATTATTATGATCTGATGATACTATGATGATCAATTGCTTATGTGTGTTTTATCTTCTCTTTGGGTGGTGGTGAACAAAAAATGAAAGGGAAAAATGTGTCAATATTGTTTGAAAGATTAAGTTATGTATTAATATATTGACCAGCTGACACAATGAAGTATAAAAACAATCAGAGGCTTCAGGAGTTTACAGTACGAGCGTGCTCATATGGGCTGAAATGTTGTTCATCCTCTTCCAGGTGGAGGACGGAAAGTTACTGGAGCAGCTGATGGCCAGTGTGGGTTACTGCACAGAGGTGGAGGAGGACCTCATCGACGCCGTCACGGGGCTGAGTGGTAGTGGACCTGCTTATGTGAGTCAAGTCCCAGCTTTGTGTGTTTGGTTCTAATGGTGTGCGAAATGCTGAAAATAAACACCTGCCGTCCAACAAACTGTCGGGTGAATTAACACAACTTAATGGTCGTGATAGCAGGTAAACAAGAGTAACATGAGCGACATGTAAATGCAAACGACAGACTGACCCCAGGACCTCTGCCTGTTTTCATGATCTTAAAAAGCAGAGCCAGAACTCCTCCTCTGTCAGAGCAGGTGTTCCTGTTTACTGCAGGAGTTGAGCTGAAATGGTGAAATATGTGTGGTGATAATCCAATCCCATTGGTGTAGCTAATTTTGAGTGACTTAATCGGTGTTCAAAATGTGCAGGGAGACTCTGGGTGTTTAATGGCAAGAATCTGGCAATGGGATATTTATCGTGATACATGAGTGATAAACATCAGGGACATTTTTTTAATGTCTTAGCAAACTAAGAGGATCTGCCTGTTTTTTTTAGTTATTGAGTCTTTCCTCACATCCAGACACCAATCTTTCAACTGTGCGTGCAGTAACAAGGAAGAGACAGGCAGAGCTCACCACTGCTAATTAGCTTAGCTCAAACACTAGGAGTCAATGGGTAGTGTTAGCCTGTCTCTGCCTACAGTCCTTAGGTAAACTCTTTTATTCTCACGCTGCATCTCCTTTTGCCTGACACCTGCAGCAGTGATTACGAGCAACAGAAATACAAAAATCTCTTAACATTTTTGTAACTCTTGCTCTTATTGGCTTGCATAAGTAAATGCAGTCATTTCACAAACAGATAAAAATAATCCTGACTTTAAAAAAAATCTTTAACCCCATTATGTTACACAGTTAAACCAATTCCAACCTGCTACAACACAGCATGTGCACAGTGGTTTGCGCATGCACCCTGCGCTTTAGTTTTGTATGTAACAGTATTTCTTTCAAAAATTACATGAAGTTCTGATCTTAGTCTCAAAATAGATAACGGTGTAAGGAAAAAAACAACAACAAAAAAACGAGTCACAACAAGCACGAGACTGTATAGACCATTCCTACAGCTGATCTGTTGGTGCCGCCATTATCAGCGGCTGCCATTACTGCTGTGGTGGAACAGCGTTTCTTCAACCACCTGCTGTCTGAGACAGCGGCATGGACATTTGTAGGGCTGGACAATTAATCGGATTTTGATCGTGATTTCAATTTTGCCAAAACATTATAAACGAAGAAAAACGATTAATATGCCATGTGTGGAGTGCCATGTATGCAAGTTCCTGTGCTTTATGGCGCTTCTGTGTTCCACGTGCAGCCACAGCGAGTGTGTGTGACTTATGTGGATCAATAATACGGTATGTGCCACTCACTGGTTCTTTAAAGTTGTGTTTAAATCAATACTGAAGTTTTTTAATAAATTAATAACTGTGTATATTAATTCTGATTTCAATATCACTTAAAATAATCTGGATTCTTATTTTCACCATAATCGTCCAGCCCTAGATGTTTGTACTCAAAGTGTTACAGAACCACAAGAGTACTGTAAACTAAGGGCTAAATCTTTTGGTATATTTCACAGATAAAGGTTTTTACTCACGTCAAATATCTATTTAAAAAATAACCTCTACATTTTACATGAACTATGTTGCTCACCCATTTACGTTTTTGATCTTCATTCCCCTTAAACTTTAACATCCAGCCGTGAGAAATGGGGTCTCTGGTTCAGCTACAGTAGAGTGTCGTCCTCTGTTAGTTTAGTGCTGTCATTTTGCTGTTTATTCCTCCACTGGCTTTACGGCCTCACTGCTGTGAGCCTGGATAGCCTTAAGCTAACCAGCTCCTACTCATGCATATTCAATTAGCCATGTGCCATGACAGTTACACCAAGAGAGCTGGTCGTATAAAATACAAATAATGAATATTCAATAATGGATAGACAATATAGTATGTAATTTGGAATTATAATTACCTTACGTGTGCGATTGGTTTGTGGGCGCGACCATCTTGTGGTGGATGGCGTCACTACTATCAAAAGTACAGTAGTGCTGTAGTACTTTTCAGAAGTTGTAGTTTACTCCTACTGTTGTGGCAGCCTAAAACAGCACACGTTCTCCCAGATCGTCCTGGCATGTTTTTATGGGGATAAAGGAAAAAAAAAAAGATTTTTGTTTAGTCCACTCTCCTGATCACTCTCAGTCATACGTATGCTAGCTGCCCGTCTTACCACGCAGTAGTGGCGGCTCAACAACTTCCAGTGTTTCTCAGGCTTGGTCTATAGAGTAGCTGAAGAGTTTATCGAATGATTGTGGGCAGAGGCAGGCTAATACTTCCCATTGACTCTCAGTGTTTGAGCTAAGCTGATCTGTTTCTTTCCCTCCTCTCTCTCTCCTTCTACCTGCCAGCATTGTTTTTATTGTTACCCATACCTGCGTATTTAAATGGTTCATTTGTTGACCTGTGCTGGCACACGTTTTGCAGGTACCCACAAGTACCAGAAAATCTTGGTTAGCCACTAAGTTGTTGACTAAAATTCTTGATCATTCAGACTGATGGTTACAGACGTCCGTCTGTCTCTGAAGGATGTGAGAAACAAACTCTGAAGCTGCGTTGTTTTTCTCACACAGGCGTTCACAGCCCTCGATGCTCTCGCAGATGGAGGAGTGAAGATGGGTCTGCCCAGGAGACTGGCCGTCAGACTTGGAGCCCAGGCGCTACTGGTCAGTTTGTGCGTGTGTTGTTGTGTATTTGTGAGTTTGTGTTGTGGTATTTTTGTCTTCCCGGCTGTGTCTTTCCTCCAAATTGAGTCATCTTGACCCACTGGACGTCTGTGTTCTCAGAGGCAGAAAATACACCAGAGTTTAGTTTCTGCGTTCAGTGCTTCAATATTTCTTCTGTCTGATAACTGCTGACTTAAATTCACGAAAATGATGAAACTCAGAGGAAATAAAGCTCAGTGGGGAATGCTGACTTCCCACCAAAAAAGACAAATTTTAGCTCTTAGTCGTTTCCTGCAGGTTCTGCGTCAGTGGTTGGAAAAAAAATCGAAGCAGAAATTCATGTCGCAGCAGCTTTTGACCTTTAGATTTAAAAAATCGATATGTTATTTATCTCTAAACCCAGACAGTGTTTTGATCACACTTTGTCAAAACAGATTACTAAAATGATTCACTTCAGTCGGAGCAGCTGCTTCAGGCTGCCTCTGCTGTTCAGTTTGTTCAGCTCCTCTCTGAGCTTTTATGATCAATCTTCTGTGATTTTTTTTCTGCAGGTGTTGCTGAAATGTTTGTTTGTGGAAGACGGTAAAAACTCCTCGTCTGAGTGGCTGTTGATTTTTTATTTCTCTGACTGAAACACTTGATAAAAGCTCTAAGCCTCTTCGTTATGTTGTTTTACCTTCTTAGTTTGGATGTGGACAGTAGTTTTATCAAACAGCCTGGGTGTCAGTCACATGACCTGAGCCGGGCCAAACTTCCACTTTTGTATTTTAATAGAAATCAAAACCAGAATTGTTCTCATTTTATCAATCATTGGTAAGAGACCTGGGCTCTGCATGCATAGTCTGTGTGTCCTTTTGCATCTAAGACAAACTGAAGACACTTCTGCTGTTGTCACACACCACTGTAACCATTTAAAGAGAGAACAAGCAAACTGGGGACTTTTAGATACATTTGGTAACATTTTCTTTTATAATGCAAAATTAACTTAACCATGTTTGTAATGTGTTATAATGTGCCTATAATGCAGTATAATGACGGTTACCACTTGTGACAGTTTGATTCTTTTTAATTGCATATGTGTGTGTATGTGTGTATATATATAGATATAGATATAGATATATACAGATATAGATATAGATATATAGATAGGTATAGACATAGACAGGTATATAGATAGCTAGATAGATAGATATGTGTTTGTGTATATATATAGATAGATATTGATATATACATATAGATGTAGATATATATATATATAAATATAGATAGATAGATAGATAGATAGATAGATAGATAGATAGATAGATAGATAGATGGATAGATAGAAAAAATACATATATATATAATTATATATGGAAAAATATATATGTAGATAAATAGAGATGTAGATAGATATATAGATATAGATAGATAGAAAGAGATATAGATATACACATACAGAGTGTGTAAGGTATATGCAGTGCTAAACAAATCTATTCTACCAATTCAACTCTATCTACCTGTAAAAATTTCTCATTCAAATATGAGTAGTATCATACTTCTCAGCATATCTTAGAAGTCAGAACTAAATCAGGTAGTTTCTATAAAGTTATAAAATATTTTAAAATGTGTTCCATTGTGGATAATTATTAATTTATTATTAATTTATTATTAATTTATTTTTATCTTTTTAAAGTAAGTATTTCACTACGCTTTGGTATTTATGAATATAGTCACACTTTACCTCAACGATCATAAAAGGATTAACAGTCAGATTTATGTTTTAAATAATTACTAATAGTTTTTTCTTATGCAAACTATAACACTGTAGGTATGCATATAACTTATTATGGACCTTGGCATTATAATGACTAATGATTGCTGTTATGATGCATTAAAATGATCAGATGTTCTTCTCATAATGATTATACTGCATCATAAGCACAGTATTAGAATCTGTATAATGCATTATAAATGTGCTGTGCTTATAATGCATTATGGAAAGTATTACCATAAATCATTTTTATTTGGTTTGTTCTAGAGATGCGCTGTAATCGAGGCCTTACCCACTTACCCATGTGCACATTTCCCCTTAAGTACACACACACATGCACACAGCCCCTCCACCTTGTGAGTGTGAAACAGGGATAACTCTTTGGAGAACAAAACTTTGTTTTTAAAGTGAAACATTTGTTTCTGGTCGTCCTCACTGTTGGTGAGAAATGTCGTGACAGGATGCAGAGCGCTGGGCTACGACACTGAGAGCCGGGGGGCAGGAGGACCACAGAGAACAACAGAGATCATGTACTGGTTTAATGGCATCAGACATTAAAAATTAAATAACCACTATTATTGATTGACACCAGGATGAGTCACATAAAGTTTGTGTAGGGAAACTGTATTTGCTGTTTGTGTGTGATGATCTAAACTATCATCACACACAAGCACATCTCTGATCTGTGACCCGCAGGGGGATCAAATCTGAGATCTTTAAAACAGTCTGTGCTCTGCCTCAGTGTTGATTTCATTGTTTGCAGCAGCTGCTTCATGATCAGAGATTTTGTTTATGCACCACTAACGTAATAAAGACACTCTGCATCAGCACTCCGTGGAGACTGAACATCAGACGGAGCTTCTTCATCTGTTCTCTCCTCCTGTTTCTGCTTCTTAGGGAGCAGCCAAGATGCTGCTGGACTCAGAGCAGCACCCCGGTCAGCTGAAGGACAACGTGTGCTCACCAGGGGGCGCCACCATCCACGCCCTGCACGTCCTGGAGAGCGGTGGCTTCCGAAGCCTCCTGATCAACGCTGTGGAGGCGTCCTGCATCAGGACAAGGTGAGAGATCGGTCACTGTCAGCACGACCCAAGCTCAGTCTGAAAACAGTTTGGATTTTTGTTTTCTTCATTTAGGCCGATACGATAAGAGTCAAGAGAGAAATGTTTCTGTAATGTGTGCAGCTCTGTCCTGAATAAAGCTGTCAAGCTACATGAATTAGGAGTTTAATACAAAATAAAACAATAACATCACCTGTTTTAATACCATAGCAACATAAAAAAAATGACCTCCTGGACTCCCAAAACTGGTTTATGCTTTGTTGATACTTTTACCTGGAGCCTGTGTATTTGAAATCATCATTGTTTACACCAACAAACTGTTTTATTAATAAAAGGCAAAAGATTTAACCAAAAAAATTATCAAATTATAGACAATCCAAAAAGACTGTATACACTGATCTGCGCCTTTCTGGTTTTATTATTTGGGACATTAAATTGGTGTCAGTGTTTCTGTGATGATCTGAATCTTACAGTCACAAGTCTGTAGGTAGAGATAAGTTTGACTTTTCTGTCTTTCCATCTGCTACAAACTCCAACATCAAACTGTCTTTATGAAGATCAGAACAGCAATTCATAAAATTTACTTACCAGAGATTTAACAGAACCCATTATAGTCTGAGATGGAGAACAGAACAAAAGTGTTTTTATTTTTTACATTACTAAATAAACGAAAATTAACCTGACATGTTGATTTACTGCTTCTTCTTTTATGATAATAATAACAAAACTTGTATGGCACCTTTAGAAAAGGTTCACAAAGTGTTTTCAAGAACAGACATGAAAATACAGAATATAGGTAAGATTAAAGTCCTTTGTAAATACAGGTCATCACAGACCAGAACAGGTACAGTTAACACGAAACATATAAAAACATTTATCAAAAATAATCATGACAACAAGAAGACAAATTGTGCATGCCAACATAAATTTAGTTAAAACTATTATAATTATATTATTTTAAAAAATAGTAATAATAAGAAAAAGGGAAATGGAAAGAGATCTAGTTAGTCTGAACAGGAATCAAAAATAAAAACTCAAAACAATGATCGCAAAATGAAATAATACAAAATGGCAAATAAAATTTAGGCTACTTTAAAAGTAAATCAGCAAAATATATAATAAAAAAGCAGAGTAAATAGCAATTTAAAAAATATCTAAAAACATTAATTTTGTATAGTGAAACACCAAAAGTATAAGAGAAATAAATTAGTTTTAAATTCAGTATGATATGGTGGAGCAAGCTAGAGATGCTGGTCATCAACCTGTAATCTTGAAAGCATCCTGGCAAAGTCCTGGAAAGTGATTTCTAGAAAGAGTGGGAACCCTGTATTGGCCACCATCTCTTCAGAAAGAACAAAAAAAAAAAATTGCAGAAATGAAAAAAATCCATGCCCGGGATTACCCTTAACAGGCAAGCCAACCTCCTGGTTGACCAACATGTCTGCTTCTCGATTGGGTAATTTGGAACGAAAGGAAAGGAGAAAGGAACGCCCCACAATGCCCTGCAGGAGCAACGCATATGAATACGGCACCTGCAGAACATTTACAGAAAGCTACGGAAGAGAATGGACGAGTTTCCTGGGACTAGAAAGATGGGATATGCAAAGACAAAAATACTGGAACCTTTCTACTTAAGAAAGAAACAAACACAATGGTCACTGACAGAAGTAGTTAAACATGACAAAATTGCTGAAAATTAAGTAATGAAAGTCAGACAAGGATTTTGAATTGTGATTTAATAGAATAATCTTTAAAAAAAAAATTATGGAACTGGCCTGATCAAAAATGATGGTACACTTAACTTCATATTTCGTTGCACAACCTTTGGGTCAATCATTCTTGATTGGGTAATTTGAAATATAAAAGTTGAAATGTTGCTGAAGAAGAAGGACAACAATTTTAACAAAAATTTAAGTTGTTGCAAATGCATTTCGTAGTTTGGAAGTTAAAGGGTTAAGCAAATGATCTTACGTAGGGATGTCCTGATCCGATATTGATATCGGTTATCGGTCAAAAAAACAAATATGGGATTATATCGGCCTGCATCCTAAATCTCCGATATCAGCACTCTGATACAAGCAGTCCATTCTAATATATTTATTTTTTATTTTATTCAGTTGTAGAATATGCTTATGTTTAAGTTCAACACAGTGGTTATTTTGCAATTGGTGAAATATGTTTTTGTTTGATTTATTGAGGTCACTTTTCAGGGTCTTCTAATATTTTTTATTCATGTTGTTTTAATTGTAGTATATTCTTGTCTAAGGTTAAAATTTATTTAACCTATTGGTTAATAACAAATGGGTCAGTTTTTCTCATACCTACTATTGCTCTCATACCTACTGTTCTCTGTTTGAGTAATCTGACCTGATCAAGCCTTTTCTTACAGTCCATACTACAAAACAGGTAATAAAAGTCTGTATGATTCCTGCTGATATCGTATTGGATTGATATCGGTATCGGCCAATACTCAAGGCAGCAATATCGGTATCGTATCGGAGGTGAAATAGTTGTATCAGGACACCCCTAATCTTATGAGGAAGTTTGTGCTTCGGCGCGGTACAGAAAGGCTTGTGTGAGCGCACTCTTTTCTGGCTATAAGCTCAAACTCTGGACAAAACAAGGGTATGACATCACACTGGTAGGCCTATTCGGGGGGGAGGGGAAAATGACTGTTTTTATTTAAGGGCATTTAATTAATTCATATGTTTGCTCTGTATCACTAACTTTGGGGTTTCCCTGTCCCTCTCTCAGGGAGCTGCAGTACCTGGCTGACCAGGAACGGATCTCTCCAGCCGCCATTAAGAAAACCACCCTGGATAAAGTTCTCCAGCAGCCCGGGGTCGCCGTCAGCGGAGTGGCGAATGGAAACGGCAAATCGGGGCTCAGTTTGTTTAACACGCGCACCCCAGGCATCAAGAAGAACTGAGAGCGCAGAGGCAGAAACACTCAAACACATACACATTACTGTACCTCGTGAACACATGAGGATAAACTGAAACAGCTGCTCAGCCAAACCATGGACACAGAACGGACTCAGGACGGGACTGAAATCACCCAAAACGCCACAAAAGCTTAATTATTTTGATCATACTTGACTTGTATGATAACAGTGGACGTGGAGAGTTCACTGCTCCGTTATAGCCTTATATTTATATACACAACCACACTATGAAGAGTAAAAGTGCATTAACAGTCTGTTGTCTGTCTGTGTGAGGGATGTTTAACGGTAATGACCAGCGAGCCGTCACTGATCCTGGTGTATATCAGGGAGCAGATGGCTGCTGGGATACCGTGAAGCTCTTGATGTACGTCTTTAATGTCTGTAAACAAACCCACAGAGAGTCAGTGTAAATCATCATGTGAGCGTTTTTGTGCTGATTGATATTTTTATTGGTTAACAGTGTTTTTCACAGACTGAGAATGATTGAACAAAAAGCTGTAATCACTTGATTTTGGGTCATGTGAACATTACATCCATCTGATCCTCCCTGCAGGTTTTCAGCTCATTTGGAGCATTTTGTGCACAGAAAATCTTCATCCTCACCTCTTAAGGTCATTCCAAGCTATAAAGCACCTGAGTCAGCATTTCCCTTACACCCCTCTTTCCACGTTGAAGGACTCTGAAGGTCTCAATCCCCAAATCATGATCTGCCGTGTTTGACCCCCTCATGTTTTTACCACAGAGCCATTTAACTCTCTTTCTCTCTCTGGAGGGATTGTGATGCTACCAGGAAGTGCTTCAGTAAATAATATGTTCATGTATGATGTAAAGTTATTACATCAGCCTTCAATCCGTCCTAATTGTCTGTTAATTATGTGTTTTTATCTCAGAAATGTTACATTAATGTATTGTCTTGTGCGACATATCAACCGCTGAGTCTGTGTGCCACTTAAAGTCATTAAAGAAGCAGAATCAGACTCCATTAAGCTGGTTTGTTTTCAGATCTCTGGTTTTATGATCGTAGTCTGTGGATGATCCGACCAGACGGGCAGTGAGTACTTCAGATGCACCCTGACCTGCAGATGGCGCCCTGTCATCAAATGACTCATCCACTCATTAACAGATTAAAGTACTCATCTCAGCCCCGCCAGAGGCCTCAAGTGAGACCGACTTTACGCAGGGTTTTTACATCCTTAAAGAGTTATTCAGAGGCTTAAATGTGATTTTTGACATTTAAAGGAAAAGTTCGGTTCCTGCAGCTTTTACATTGTTTATAGAATGAAGAACAACAATATACTCACCCATCTGATCCTCAGGTTTCAGCTCATTTGGAGCATTGAGCATTTATTTGGAGCATTTCTCTCACCTCCTAAGGTCATTCAAGCTATAGCACCTGAGTCAGCATTTCCCTTACCCCTCTTTCCCGTTGAAGAAGGACTCTGAAGGTCTCAATCCCAACCATGACTGACCATATGTTTGGCAATCCCCAAATCATGATCTTACGTGTTTGGCCATGTTTGGCCCCCTCATGTTTTACCACAGAGCCATTTAACTCTTTTCTCTCTGGAGGGATTGTGATGCTACCAGGAAGTGCTTCAGTAAATAATATATTCATGTATGATGTAAAGTTATTACATCAGCCTTCAATCCATTCTAATTGTCTGTTAATTATGTGTTTTTTATCTCAGAAATGTTACATTAATGTATTGTCTGTACATATCAACCGGGCTGAGTCTGTGTGCCACTTAAAGTCATTAAAGAAGCAGAATCAGACTCCATTAAGCTGGTTTGTTTTCAGATCTCTGGTTTTATGATCGTAGTCTGTGGATGATCCGACCAGACGGGCAGTGAGTACTTCAGATGCACCCTGACCTGCAGATGGCGCCCTGTCATCAAATGACTCATCCACTCATTAACAGATTAAAATACTCATCTCAGCCCCGCCAGAGGCCTCAAGTGAGACCGACTTTACGCAGGGTTTTTACATCCTTAAAGAGTTATTCAGAGGCTTAAATGTGATTTTTGACATTTAAAAAGTTTTGTTATTTGGAGGTTTTAAAATGTGGTTCCACTTTGATTAAGGCTGATCATGTCCAGGTTATTTAAGGGCTGCTTCCAAGAATAGCAAAAACAATCAGTGATGAGGGCAGTAAATAGGCAGCTTTAAAAGAAATTCATTCATATGTCATGTAGATGCTCTTACATACATGCTTTTCTTCTCTACCAATCAATAACTGTAATATCTCTTGTGTTTAATTTGTATTCAGCCCCTTGATTTGTTATACGCAGTAAAATAATCTCAGAAACAAATTAGGATTTTGGCATTTTATAGAGGAAAGAGTTAAGCCACACCCATGCTGACTGCCATTTTTGCTGTCTTTTGCATATAAAAATAAATAAATATGCCTCCATCTTCCTGTTACTCCTCCTCCCCCTGAGTGAGGAGTTGTACAGTCTGATGACCCGAGGGACAAAAGAGTTATACAGTCTAAAAAAAATAATTTTTTGGGAACCTTCTTAACAGAAGAAATGGCCAGGAAGCATTTCAGTGTCAGCCATGAAAAGAGCTGTTTGAATTGTCCAAAAGCTAAGGAAAGGAAATTTGATGCTTCCTTTTTTATCTCCTTTAGCTTAGGAAACGGTGGACCATCCTTTACGAAATGAAACCAGAAGGGAAAGCCCCATAATGCCCTGCAGGAGCAATATATATAAGTATTAACACAGCACCTGCTGAAAGTTTACAGAGAGTTACGAAGGAGAAAGGACAAGTTTTCTGTGACAATGAATATATGTACAGACAAGGACAAAAATGTCTAAAGAAAAGGTTAAAGAAAAACACTCAATGGTTACTGGAATAACTGGAAACTGACAAAATTAGTTATACATAAAAAGATTGCTGAAAATTCAAAATTGGAAATATCACGAATGAAAATTCGACATTGCTTTTGAATTGTGGTTCAACAGAATCACTTTAAAAAACAAACTCATGAAACTGACTTGATCAAAAATGATGGTCCCTTAACTTCATATTTTGTTGTACAATCTTTTGAGGCAATCACTGCAATCAGGTGATTTCTGTGAGACTTCTGCACTTGTCCACAGGTGTTTTGACCCAGTCATGAGCAAACTGCTCCGGCTGTCTCAGGTTTGAAGGCTGTCTTCTCCAGGCTGCATGGTTAGCTCTTTCCACAAACAGGATTTAGACCAGGGCTCACAGAAGGCCACTTCAGAATGGTCCAATGTTTCTTCACAAAGATAAAAGTTTCTGTCCTCTTGCTCAGAGCTGTCTTGAGATTGTTCCTAAATCCCTTTCAAGCTCTGACTCTTAGCGAGTAGTCTCTTAAGCTTGAGGATTCTTAAGCTGTTGTAAACACAGAACCAGACCCTTGTCTCTCTGCTCTGTTTTCATTATTTTGAGATGATTAGAATCACAGGTTTGCCGTCTCAGTAAAAACTGATAAAAGAAGAACCTGAAACTTGATAAACTGTCAAACACGGTATCACTGAATTTTTAATTCTGTTACTTTGGAAATATGTAATAACATTCTAAACTAAGACAATAAGAAAATGAATCAAGCCACTGTTTTCTCATTAAGTTTTCATGCCACTTATCCAAGAGGCTTGAGTTTTGTGGCCACTGGAGTTAGTTATGGTCTACTGTCCTGTTTAGCGGTTAAAAAAAAAAAAAAAAGTTAATTCAAAAAAGCAATGAGCCCTGCATTCTCTCTAGATATTTCACTTTTCCTTACCTAAGGGAAATTATTATGTCTAAAAGTTTCTGCATGTTTTGCTTCTTTTAATTTTGCTACACTCTTATCTTCTCTTAAATACCTTTATCTGATATTCTACTTAAGCAACCATTTCCCCTTGAGGGTTAATAAGCATTTCTGATTCTAACTCTGATGAAAATACTCTGGTATGCATCAAAAATGAATAAATGAACGTGACTTAAGGCAAATACAACCTCTTTCACAAGCAGTTGGACCGGTGTGTTTAATGAAGTGAAAGTTATCTGTTCATTCATAAATCAGATTGGACATTTGTTCTGAGTTTATTGTAAAAAAAAATCTCAAGGCTCTCTTGAAATACTGTTTCCACAAGCAACGGGTGGAGATGAGAACCAATGACCTTGATCCATGACCTCCAACATGCTGTCACTTCACTCTTAAGTCTGAGGACATTTAAGCAACTTGAAGAAAATCTCTCAAAAACCTCACTAAACTATAGCTTTTACAACCAAAGGATGAACGTGTTGCAGTGTAGCTGAGTCTTTGGTGTGGTGACCAGTTCAAGTCCTGACTGAAACACACTTGGACGTTGGTTTGGTAGCTGGAGTGATGCTGGATGAATTCTTAGGGCATGGCTGTTGTTTATAGCAGCGAGCTGTGCAGCTGAAAGGGGTTGGAGTCCTTTGCCTTGGGAACCTCTTAAAGGATAAGTTCGGTTTCTACAGCTTTCACATTGTTTATAGAATGAAGTAGAACAATATACTCACCCAGAAGGCTTTCCTGATCCAAACAGTGCTTCAGGAGATATTTAGATCCAAAATCAAGCGGCGGACATCCGTATAATGGTAGCACATGGGGCATGTATAGCGCCGCTCCTAAAACTGCATTAATCGTCCAAAAATTCATTAGTTTCGCCAATATTTCATCATGGTTCGCTCGGGCTACTCCTCCACGACAGTCTGTGTCGCTCCAGACATGTTTTTGTGACTGTACTGACCTCTGAACTGAAGAAGAAGAGCGCTTGCTCCGCGCCTGCACAGTACGGCTCATTGTTTCAGGGGCGAGTGTCGGCTACACAACGACTCTCTTCTTCCAGTTTTGTGCAAAATGGACGAATATCTATCGGATGAAGATGTTGTGGAGGAGAACTTTGAATATGATGGGTGTCCTTACAGTTTTAAGCCAGAGTATACAGATGAGGAGCTCATCGAAAGGAGGACGCGGAGGCAGCGCTCCAGAGAGTACTGGGCAGACACGGAGGCAAATGTTCTTCTTCAGTTCAGAGTGGATATTTGTGCCAATTTTTTAACGTTGGGCTCACAAAAACGACATGACTTTCAGTTTATCTCAGTCCATGTCTCTGTAAGAATGTAAGCTTTCATTTTATGTTTCAATACTGTTTTTACATATGATGCATTTTTCTTTATTTTTGGAAAAATGTAAGTTGTGTTTTTGAAACACTCGTTTCATGTTAAACCCGGATTACACTGTATTAAATACTGGTGTACCTGAGTGAAAGCTGCTCAGCCATTCTTGTTCCTTTGAGCTTAAACTCCACATTTCATTCAGCGGTGAGTTGTTGTGATAGCAGAAAGCCGAATTTCTGTTACAATAGGACATGTTCAGAGATTCTAGGGGCTGCAGCAGACTTAAAGTCAGTGAAGTACTTTTTAAATGTTTGGAGCCGTTCTCCTTCTTCGGCTCCCGGCTGCTACATTTGGGATTAACAGATGCCACTCTGCACTGGAATGAGATTGGCCTTTGGGTCCTTTCAGGCTACACACAGGTGCATAATGGTAAAGTAAAAGTGACGGAAGAAAAGTGATGGTTTGTGAAGAACCATGTCCTCATTATAATTGAGCAATTTGCTGCTGTTGTAGGATTATTTTATTTTTTTCTTAAACTAATACACACACCACTGTCCCTTGATTAAATTGCGCTCGGCGTGCTCTCAGTGCTCTCAGCCTGTTTATTTGTGCGTGCAATGGTTTTTCCTCCGCCGCTGAAGTGTCTTGGTAATCCCTCTTTTATTCCGTAAGGTTATTCTGCGCCTGCTCCTGCCTCTGTCCGTTAAGATTAGCCGCTCCTGGAGAGACTTCCATTTGCCTCTCATTATTTGACTTGTGTTACCTTTCTGTGGTCTGCAGCTCTGAGCAGCTCTCCTCCACCTCCAGGTGAAGACGACGGACTCTGTGTCAATCATCCTGGCAGCGAAAGAAGGTCTAAGATGGCAGTTCAATGGCAGATAATCCTGAGTGGAAAGTTTGGACCGTGTGTGTGTGTGTGTGTGTCACAGCATGGGGCTTCTATCCACAGGTAGGGCCAGATGCTACCTGTCATCTCCATTCAATCAATGTAATCACTGACCTTTGCAGCAACATGCTTGTTTGCATATCGTGTCAGGGACAGGAGGAGAAGTGCTGAGACACAGATGAGTGAGGGGATAGAGAGCTTTTATACCATTTATTTTTCACCGGCATCAGCACCACCAGACATCTAATTAATCCTCTCCAAAGCACAATCTAAGAGGGATGGGCTGCAGGGAGGCAGTTTCCCCACAGTTTTCTGTAACACTGTATTACTGTAGGCTGGTCAAGCCATCAGAAATGCCAACACTGACATTTACTTTCCTCATATATGCCAACCTGGTGTAGGTACCAGATATGCTGGATGTTACTGTGTTGGCATGGTGTGTTGTGATCATTTGTACGTTGGGTAATATGAATAGTTGTCCGTGCTTAGCCCTCGATCACAGGTCATCGGTTTGATTCGAAAAATTCGTAGAAACCCTCTATAATTGAGACAAAGGTCTGCATGAATGTTAACTTTGGCAAAAAGGTTAAAAAAATACCAAGTGTGTTAGCATTTTAGTACATTTGGTGAAGTTCCAGAGTCTATTGTTGTGTTCCAGTTTATTTCAGAAGTTGAATTCTAATTCTACGTGGATAATTAGATACATCACCAGTGGTGTGTTCCACTTGTACTGGGACGGTGGGATTTTGAAATTCCAAGTGGGAGTTTCCCCTGAGGTTGGAATTCCATGTTGGAAAGTCGAGGAATCCTCACCTCTCTCGAGTTGACAATTAAAGATGACTGACTCTGGTGTAATGGTGCATTCCAGCTGATCTAAGAACTGGGATAGTCCTAGCTGAATTAAATTAAATTAAATTTAGTCATTGGGAATGCCCCATTTGGTCAGAATTTATCACCTCAAAGTCGGACATCTTCAGTTAGCCCAACATTACCAGCTCCTAACTGGAGCACATCTACCAGGGATGTAATGTAATTCCCACACCCCTCTTCCCATATCTGATGTAAATGGAATACACACTATCACAAAGCCACCTTGGTCAGAATTTCCTACTGAGGAGTCGGACAATCTTCAGCTACATAGACGGGTTATCATGACTGGGGGCCCTGGACAAAAACTTGCCGTCTGCCCCATTACACGCAAAACCGCACCGGCAACAAACAACCACACACGCAAAAGAAAGACAGCACTGGCACTGTTCGTGATACTGTGACACCAAGCTCAAGAACCATCTATATCAACATTGATGTACATATCATGGCCAAACAACAATGGGACTTCATTTTCATTCTTCATACACACTCGTTAATTCACAGCACACAGTCATACTCTTCATCGCTGCACCCCCGAAATACAGACGGTGATGTTGGGCACGCAGCTGAATTAGAGTGAGATCAGAAAAAGCCACAGCTTTAACCACACAAACTAAACAGTAGTGAAAGTACTCACCTAAAACACCGTCTTTTTCCTGGCCCTCTTTGAGGAAAAGTCCTGGATAATGCCATCAAAATCCAAGTCTTGGACCGTTCTCGTGGAGCTCGTTGTCTATTAAGGCAGTTGACTGCACAGCACATCATTAATTAATAAATGAACCACCTTGACCGCTGTCTCTTGTCGAGGCAGGGTATTTTGCTTGTCTGCTGAAAAACAAAGAGGGCCCTCTTTCAATGAAAATACTCTTTACTTTGTCACTGTATATATTTCCCCACAGTGCAGGATCAGTAACAGTTTCACACCAGAAGTTTTCATCATCATTCTACTTCTGTACAGCGCTCTCAGGTTCATTCCCGCCATCCGCCATCATCTCGTCCTCCGCTGGCGGTTTGTGAGTTAGGTCCGGCTGCTGCCCGCCAGAGGTATGAACAGTGAGATATCGTACTGGCCCTGCTGTTAAGAGTATCATCATCTTGAAAAATGTTGACATGGATGGTATCTGCTGCGCCAAAGCAGCATCTTTGGCTTCTTTTTCTTTCTTTTGTATTCGTTTAGCTGCTCCGCTGAGCGCTCACTTCTTCATTTTGAAAACTCACTGTAGGTTTGACCCTGGCTGGCGTGTGTGTGCTATTGCGTCATCGCATAGTAATGGGTTACTTTAATAATTTCTAAAACATTCAAATGATTTTATTGTTATACATTTTCAAAACCATATACCATTCTTATGTTTTTCTTTAATTTGAAAATAATTGAAAAAACACTGAAGGCCAAGGGTCCCTATTGGCTTTTGGGCCCTGGGCACACGCCCACTTTGCCAAAGCAGTTATCCGTTCAGCCCATAGACGGATTCCACTTGAACTCATTTAAGTAGAATGTGACAAAACTCCCACTTCTTGTGCAGGAAGTCAGAGGTAAATAGAAGACACAAAATGTGATTTTAGAAAACCTTTTACATATGTACTTGAAAAAATGTCCATTGTAAACACATGAGTAACAGATTTGAAAGTGTTTTTTGTAACATGAAATGCATCTAATATTGCCACACTTTGAATTTTAATATATTGTGTTTTAAAACAGGTGGCAGGAAACGACATCTTAAAAAGGATGACAAAAATGGCTGGAAACCCTGATGCAACAAGTTCTGATCCTTTTATACAATAATGCAAACACCACAGGAGATCATGTCAAGACATTATTGTGTAGGAAGTGTGGTTGCTGACCTGGGGCTTTAAAGAGTTTTGAGTTGAAAGACTAGAAAAGTGCCATATAAGCTCATTTATTAGTGATACCTGATTAGGTCAGGCCTACGACTGGGTCAGTAGTGGGTCTAAACATAGTCTCTCAATAATAATGTTTATGTATGACTACAAACTCAGTATCATGCTGAAGCACATTATAGCAACCACACTTTGTAAGAGCTGGTATCATTTTTTTGGCATTTTCAGCTGTATCCTATGTGTTTTAAAGAAGAGTTAAGATATTTAAAAGGAAGTATTGTGCCACTTTACTCTGAAAATGAGCCTGCTCAAATTTCAGTTCACACATCCTAAAATGCAGAACCTTATGTTGTTAGTTCATAATTCAAAAATATGAACTGAGTTCACAGTTTTAAAAAAATAGCTCTATCTCACTTCTTTCTTTCAGCACGAAGTTGCTACTCCTTATCAAGTTTTATCCAAACTGAGGCCTTAAAAAGTTTTGCCAAAAGACTTATCAAAGGGGTCATGTGTTGCATTCACTCGGATTCATTTGAACTACTGATGACTGCCAGAGTTCACAATTGATAATGTTTAAACCCTTTTATATATTCACTGCCCATACTACCAATGGGCTTGAACTAATGTGTGAATGGTTTGGTGTGACCTCAGCACACAGAGCTCTCTACTCTGAATTTTGCAGTGCAGCTGGATCCACATGGCTTAATGTCTGTGATCAAGAAGATCTATTCTGCCACGCTCCAATCCAGGGCCGGACTGGGAAAGAAATTCAGACTGGGAGATTTCCAATCAGTCAGGCCACTTCCGCCACCGCGAGGGTAGTGTCACGTGGGATAATGCACCAAAAATGTGTTTGTTTTTTTCTTCCAAAAATAGGCCTTTTACAGTTGTGTTATAGCTATTACAACACTACTACACTGACAGTAACTCTATTAAACACAACCATGACGACAGCTCCATACAGTCCAGTACTTTTTTCTCCTGTAATCTCTTCACTACCCTCACCTATTGTTAATCTGAATCTCACACATACATGCTCAAGCCTGAAGCCTCTATCTTATACAATACAATGACTTGTCCTACTGTAGAAAGAGTTTTTGCTCTGTACCTGCGAGTTCCTCTGAGCTAGCACTGGGCTCTCCTGCTGAAGCCCCAGCACCGGTATTATATCCACCTTTACTCAAGAAACATGCTCAAATTAAATATGGTAAAACGTAATTCATTTTAAAATACTATACAAAGTCTCTCTCTCTCTCTCACACACACACACCCACACACACACTTAACCAAAGCAACCAGCAAATGAACATCTGAAACAGGCAAGCACAACCAACCACCACACTGACAAAAACTGTAGTCAGAAAGTTCATATGAGCAGGAAGCATGCTTCCAATTACTGTAATATACACGGTAGAATGCATAGAACATGTATGAGTCATCATTGGAACATAACATATTTGCAGAAATTCTTCTGAGTTGAGCAACTGTGTACAGTACATGCACTATATAGCCAACCATATCTTCTTAACCTGTCCTGTTGTAAAAATGGCAATGCCAGATATACCAAAATGGCAGCTGCATCAGCAGCAGTACATACTTAATATATTTCATTTATCCATCCCTTGGCTTATGATACTAGGATCCCTATAATCCAAGGTTGGAATATACACAGGTGACTAGTCTTGTAACTATATTATGTTTTGACTATTGATAGACAAACACAACAAACCACCACAGCACTGCAGCAGACAGACAGCAAAATAAATCTACAATGTGGAATACAACTTCCTTTGACAACCAGTAGTGAAGGTTGTTATTGTTGCTGTTAGAATAAAGCAAAGGCAATAAAAAGACGTGTGTGAGCGTGTACTTCATCGTGTTATTAAAAGGGTCTAACTCTGAGGGTACAAGTGACCCTTTGCTAAGCCTCTCCCACAAAGGGCTACTGTCCAATCCCAGGTTAGAAACCATAAAAATGCACATGAGGCCTGTCAAGCTTTCAAAAGAAATCAATATGCCTAAGCTGTGTGCATGCAGCACTTACAAGTCTAACAGTCAATATATGAGAAGTTTGGAGGGTGGTGTGGATTTTTTTT